>RJWJ010037705.1:0-15389 GCA_004363605.1 Indri indri
GGGAAGCCTTTCGTCGCTGGAGTAAAATGAATAAAATAGGAAGCAGAATGGTAAATGTGGTTAACTTTAAAATATTGAGCAGTATAAGCACATCAACTGTAGATGATGAGGGAAGAAATTAAAGCTATAGAAGTAGATTGGAGATGGTCCTGGGAGACTAAGGAATTTAGAATCATTCTGTAGATAATAAGGAGCCATTTAAAGGATTTAAAGCTTTAGACGATTTCCCAGTGTTCTGACTTGAGTGTCTAAAAAAGGGAGGGCCAGGCATGGTGGCAAGCAGCTGCAATCCCAGCCATGCAGGAGGCTGAGGCTGGAGAACTGTTTGAGCCGGGGAGTTCAAGACCAGCCTGGGCAACATAGTGAGACCTTGTCTCTAAGAATAAATAAGGGGATGCCACTGAGGGAGAGAATCCAGGGGGAGAGCAGATAGAGGAGTGAGGGGGGGATGACGAGTTCAGCCCTCAACATGCTGAGCTGGGGAAGGCTGGAGAGCATCTAGTTGGATTTTCTCAACAAGTTGTCAGCTACATGTGTTTTAAGGTATGAATTAAGGGTGAAGATAGAGATTCAGGAGCCATCAGCATCAGTGGTTATAAAAATATGAAGATAGAGTATATTGACCAACGAAAGCATATGGAAGGAAATAAGGTAGTGACACAAGAGTGGAACCTTGGAGAACACTGTCCTTTGAGGAAAGCATATCATCCCAGAAGGGACGAGATTAGGAAAGTACTTCCTTTTGAGGAACGCCCACTAGAATCACTTGTGTTGCTTTTTCAAAATGCATATGCTCAGGTCCCACTTCTAGACTCTGAGATCCAAATCAATACCTCATAGGTAGGGCCTGGCCATGTGTATTTTGAAGAAGTTCCACATGGATTCTTATTCTTACTTCTAGTTAAACACTGAAGTAAACACTTTTAAAAAGTATTGACAGAAGTGTCACTGGGATAGCCCATAAAATAAAAACCGAAAGGATCCGTTATACTGGCAATAGGAAGGTCATATGACTTCTACTAGAATTAGAATGAATCAGTAATCAATGGAAGGAAAAGAAAAGAAGGTGGATTGCACTCAAATGTTGTGTTAGTTACCTACTGCTACATAGCAAATTATCACACATTCAGCAGCTTAAATGACACACATTTTTTTATCTTATAGTTTCGGTGGGAGTTTGAGAATAGCTTAGCTGGGTCTTCTACTCAGGGTCTCATAAGACTATAATCAAGGCTTCAAGTGGGCTGTGTTCTCATCTGGAGACTTGAATGGAAAGAATTCATTTCCTAGCTCACTCAGGTTTTTCTCAGAATCTGTTTCTTCCAGGTTGTAAGACTGAGGCCCCAGATTCCTGCTGGTGGTCAGCTGGAGGCCGCCCTCAGGTCCTCGAGGTTGCCCACCGCTCATTGCCATGGAGACCTCCCCAACATGGCCACTTACTTCATAAAGCCAGCAAGAGGAGTCTCAAGAGTCTGCTCGCAAGAGAGCATCTCACACAGTGTCACACAGTCACAAAAGTGATATCCCCTCACCTTTGCCACATTCTACTTGGTAGAAGTCACAGGTCCTGCCCACACTCAAGGGGAGGAGGTTATATGAGGACTTGGACACCAGGAGAGAGGTCGTGGGGCGACTTTTAGAATCTGCATGCCACCAGCATCATTTATTAACCATCTGTATGTTTTCTGTACCATGGTTTTCTGCATGTAGTGTAGAAAACAGAGCAACCAGTGTAACACTTGTGGGGAAATAGAATCCATGATAGCAAATGAACTACATCCTTCTTTTCCATAGAAGTCTGTGGTTTCTCATTGCCAACACCATCTGTCTTTTGCCTGATGTCCTTCTTGAAAGAAGAAGTATAAAGTCTAGTGAGCTATCTCAAGTCTTCCTAAAGTAAGGATATTTTCCCATCTCTGCTTCTCTCAATTTCCTCATCTCTCCTCTGCTCTTCCCTCTTTCTCTCTTACTCTCTCTCTCTCTCTCTCTCTCTCTCTCTCTCTCTCTCTCACACACACACAAACATACACACCACACACAGATACATTATCGTATTCTTTCTTTTTTGAAATTACACACTCTGGAATCAATAAATCTGGTTCAACCATCAGCCCAGCCATTTCATTTATTAGCTGGCTCTTTTGCTTATATTCTTAGAAGGAGGGATGCAACTAATACTTTACCTCAGAGGGATATTTTGAAATTGCAATATAATGTAGTATATATGCTAAGCACAATGACCAGTACTTAGGAAGCACACTGTGAATGGTATCCGTGATAATCATCATGTTGATAATAGTGACAATGATTATGATATCAGGCATTACAGATACAATAATGGTAACTTCAACACATGGATTTTGCATTAATGTCATTAATTCACCATTGAATTAACTATTTTAGCAAGAAGGGAAGCATAGCAGATACCTTGTACATGATGTGCTAACCCTTATCCTAATCCCAATTAAATGGGAAGTTCCAGGACAAATGACAACTGGAAAAATCAATAACTCACAGTGTGAGGTACTTGGTGTTGCCCAACAAAAGGAGTCAAATGAGGTTCAGAGTAGATTCAGCCAGAGTGCTAAATTTTGATTCCTGTTTATATTTTAAAGGAACATCAATCAATAGATTAGTCAGGAACACCACTTATGGAAGGCAGTCCTAAAGGCAGTGAAAGAGGATGCCTGGAATGCCCTGTATTTAGGCATGTTTAATCTAACTGTCTAGGGGCACTGGGCCACTCTAAATTCATGCACATGATGGAGATTCACATATGACTAATACTATCAATTCCAAGGGAGCACCAGGAAGGCAAGTCTAATTTGGAGGCATAGAGAAGAGAGATTACTGCTATGACTATAGGAGTGAAAGAAACCGGGAGGGACTCATGTACAAAGACCAAATGAGCCATTACAATAATGTTTTTTGAAAACTTTAATGGAGTAAAACAAAGCCTATAGTACAATTTTTAGTGAAAAAAAAATGCAGTATTCAAAATTGTATACACAATAAATAATTTGAAAAATATAAAATTTAGCATATCTCTACATTATGCCTCCCACACACACACCCAAGATTAGGAAAAAAGTGCCATAATTTTAATGGTTAATGGTACTTAAATGGAGGACTAAAGATAATTGTTTTTCTTTTCTTTGTCGTTTTCCATTTTTCAAAAATTTCACAATGTGCGTGAATTAACTATACAGCTGACAGAAAAAGGAAGAAAAAAAACCCTGTTTCCTCGGATTATTACAGCCACCTACTTCACCTTGCTGACTCCTACCAGCTCATTTAGCCCTTACTTAATCCAGGAAGACATCCTGATCCCAGAAATGTCAGTTAAAGGCCCTACTCTTATTCCCATAGGATCTTGTGTTTACCTCCACTGCTTGTCATATGCACTCTAATTAACTTTCTGTTTCTCTACTAGACCACAAGCTCTGAGGACTGGCACCATGTGCGACCTCATCATTCTTGTGGATCTCATTCAGTGCTTAGAATTCCTGGCACATGGTAAGGACAGAAAAAAAAAAAAAACGCAAAGAATTAATGTAAAATTTTACCTACAAAAGAAGGCATGAGAGGGTCTCACTTTAGTGTTGAGTAGAAATTGGGGTGGACTATGGTTAAGTAAAAAAAAATCCAAAAGGGATGATGTCTCTGAGACAGAACACAGTGGAACTAGGGCAGGGAAGAGAATTGTCTGCTTAAAACGGTGATAGTGGGCTAAGGGCAAAAGAAGGTGGAGAAAGGCAAGTTGGAGTCCTACTGTGACCACTGAGGTTCAGTAATAAAGTTGTCACCTAATATATAGAGATAAGGAGACCCTGTCCAGGGTTTGAAGAAGGGAATTGTCACAGCTAGGAAGAAATAAGGAACAAATTTTTTATCCCTGGGAATAGATAAAATTATAAATGGCTATAGAAGGGGCATTATCTGTGCTCTAAAAAAGAAGCAGAGGTTGTCTGTTTCTCTGGAGTCCTGGAAGTGCTGTGTCATCCTCCTGCTGTAACCTCTTCTGCAGGAATGCTGGCAGCAGCCCCTGCCATTCCCACAGCTGGTAAGCTGGGACAGGAGGGAGGACAGAGAGACCGAGATGGGTTAATGGTTAACACAGGCTTCCTTTGCCTGCCACACTCCAGGAGCCTCCTGCCCCGCCCTACTGTTTTTGAAGGGATTCTAGCTTTATTTGTATTCTTTTGAAGAAATACATGTATAATATAAAGATATATATTTATTATCCTGCTTAACCCATTACCTAAGTAAATAGAGATTAAAGAGAACAAAATATCTCTTCAGGACAGAAGTCAAAGCCAATTATGTCAGCTTCCTGGTTTAAAAGCTACTTTGGTTTCTGGATTCCATAAGAGAACATTTGTCTCATTGAGTTAAAGCTGCTTTAAGGATCTGAGGGTCACTGGAAATATTATGTAAAAGACTATAGAAAACAGGCCTATGAAGACTTGGGTCTTCTGATTGGCTGTGTTGTCATGAGCGTTATTACAAATCCAATGTACCACTTCAGAAAGACTTTAATTAAAAAGGAACTAGAGAATTAGCAGGTTATCTCTGGAACATTGAGAGTAGCTTAAACTGGCCAAAGGATATGTCCTTCTCAACTAAAGATTTTGAAGAACAGCCAGAGTAACAAAAAAAAAAAAAAAAAAAAAAAAAAAAATATTCAGGAGCATAAGATAATTAAGGAATCCACGACATACTACAGTGTTTGCTTCAAATTGAAAAATGACATTTTGTCCCCCTGAGATCAACCATTTCTGGTCACTATGAGAATTAATTCTCAATTATACTAGAACTTAAAATATGTTTATGACATTAAAGCACTTTTAAAACTTCGAATTGATAAATCATAGCCATTTATGTTTTTACCAGGTGCCTCTAGGTGAGGTGTCATGTTATAGAATTTAGCCTTTATTTTTAATTTTATGTGGATTCTGAAATGCTTCCTTGCTAACTTTTATCAGTCAGAAAAAAAGTGTTTTCCTATAGTCCCATTGTAAGATAGTTGTCAGTATCTGTATCATCAAGATTTTGGATTGAAAGCAATGAAAACTAATTCTGTATAAATTCAATGGAAAGGTATTTACTAAAAAGATAAGAGGGAACTCACAGAACCTATGGAAACCTGGAAGACCAGGCTTACAAATGATCAGGCACCAAAGGAGCTCCAAAGCATTAAGCTGAAACGTGGCAATTGCTTCATAGCAGGAAATAGATGGCCAGTTGGGAATGAAATGATCTCCAATTGGCACTACACTCTAGTACCACTAGATTCAAAGCCTGTCTTCTAATCCATGAACACAGGATGGATGTCTTTCCATTTGTTTATATCTTGTTTAATTTCTTCCATCAATATTTTGTATTAATAGTTTTCAGTGTACAAGTTTTTTGCCTCTTTAGTTAAGTTTATTCCTAGGTATTTTGTTCTTTTAAGTAGTATTATATATGTAAATGGGATTATTTTCACGGTTTCTTTTTCAGAAAGTTCACTGTTAATATATACAGACATAATTGTTTTTGTATGTTAATTTGTATTTTACAACTTTACTATACAGTATTCTCCCCTTATCTACAGGTTAGGTATGTTCCAAGATGCCCCATGGATGCCTGAAACTGCAGATAGTACTGAACCCTGTATTTACTATGTTTTTTTCTATCCACGCATATCTAGGACAAAGTTTAATTTATAAATTAAGCACAGTAAGAGATTAATGACAATAATAATAAAATAGAACAACTGTAACAATATACTGTAATAATAGTTATATGCATGTGGTCTCTCTCTTTCTCTCTTTCTCTCTCCCCCTCCTCTCTTTCTCAAAATAACTTATTGTATGTAATATTTTCAGACCCTGGTTGATCACAGGTAACTGAAACTATAGAAAGCAAAACTGTGGATAAGACAGGACTACTGTATTCATGTATTAGTTCTAAAAATTTTTAATGTAATCTTTAGTAATATATGTAATGTAATCTAATGTAATATATAAGACCATGTCATCTGCAAACAGGAACAAATTTATTCTTCTTTTCCAATGTGGATTTTTTTTTCTTGCCTAATTGCTCTGGCTAATACTTTCAGTACTATATTGAATAGAAGTGGTAAAAGTGTTCATCCTTGCCTTGCCTTTCTGATCTTAGAGGAAACATTTTCAGCTTTTCATTGTTGAGTATGATGGCAGCTGTGGGATTGTCATAAATGGTCTTTACTGTGTTGAGGAACATTTCTTTTCTACCTAATTTGTTGTGATTTTTTATCATAAAAGGACACTCAATTTTGTCAAATGTTTTTTCTGCATCCATTGAAATGATTATGTGATTTTTAACCTTTATCCTCTTTTCATATGTTGAAAAGTCCTTGCATCTAAGGAGTAAATTGCACTTGATCCTGGTGTATGATCATTTTAATGTGCTGTTGGATTTAGTTTTCTAGTAATTTGTTGAGGATTTTTGCATCTATATTCATCAATGATATTAACTTGCAATTTTCTTTTCTTATAATGTCCTTAACTAGCTTTGGTATCAAGGTAATGCTAACTCCATAAAATGAGTTTGGAAGTCTTTTCTCCTCTTTAATTTTTGGAAAAATTTGAGAAGGATTGGCACTAATTCTTTATTTAGTGTTCGCTAAAATTCACCAATGAAACCATCTGATCTGGGGCTTTTCTTTGTTGGGAAGTATTTGATCACTTATTCAATCTCCACACTAGATACTAATCTGCTCAAATTTTCTATTTCTTCATGTCTGTACTACCCAAAGCAATCTACCTATTCAATGCAATCTCTATCAAAACCCTACTGATGTTTTTTAAAAAAATTAAATTCTAAAGTTCATCTGGAACCATACAAAAGAAATCACAAATAGTGAAATTAATCCTGACAAAGAATAATAAATCTGGAGTCATCATACTTCCTTATTTCAAAATATATTGCAAAGGTACAGTAATCAAAACAGTGTGCTACTGGCATAGAGAAGAAATATAGGTCAATGGAACAGAATAGACGGCTTCAAGATAAATCCACACATATAGAGTAAGCTGATTTTTGACATGGGTGCCAAGAATACACAATGGGGAAAGAAGATTCTCTTCAACAAATGGTGCTGAAAACACCAGATATCAACATGCAAAAGAATAAATCTGGACTCATACAAAAGTCCATACAAAATAGATAAAAGACTTAAGTATAAGACCCCAAACTATAAGACCTCTAGATGAAAAAATAGGGAAAAGCTTCATGGCATTGGTCTTGGAAATGATTTTATAGTTATGAGACCAAGTACGGGCAATAAAAAAAAATAAACAACTAAGACTACAGTAAGCTAAAAATCTTCTGCACAGCAAAGGAAACCATTAACAAAGTGAAAGAGTAGCCTACAGAATAGAATAGAATATTTGCAAACCTGATATAGGGTTAAATAAGAATTTCTACAACTCAATATTTTTTAAAAAACTATTAAGCTGGTGAAGTATATGAATAAACATTTTTCCAAAGAAGATAAACAAATGGCCAAAGTGGTTAAGAAAAAATGCTTAAAGTCACTAATCATCTGGGAAATGCAAATCAAAACTACAATGAGATATTATCTCACACCTGTCAGGATGGCTGGTATCACAAAAAATCAAAAGATGACATAATTTCAGTGATGACGTGGAGAAACTAGAACCTTGTGCACTGTTGGAGGGAATGCAAAATAGTGCATCTGCTTTGGAAAACAAATTGGAAATTCTTCAAAACATTAAAAATAGAACTACCATAAGATCTAGCAATCCCACTTTTGGGTTTTTATCCAAAAGAATTGAAATTAGGATCTCAGAGACATATTAGCACTCCTATGTTCATTTCACCATTGGTCAGAATAGCCAAAATGTGAAAACAACCCATTAATAAATGGCCATGACAGATGAATGGATAATGAAAACATGGTATATGCATACAGTGGAATACTATGTAGCCTTTAAAAAGAGGGAAATTCTGCAGTATGTGACAACATGGATGAACCTTGAGGACATTATGCTGAGTGAAATAAGCCATTCTCAAAAAGACAAATACTGCATGATTCCACTTATACGAGGTATCTAAAATAGTCAAATTCATAGACTCAAGGAGTGGTTGCAAGGGGCTAGAGAGAGGGGGCAATGGGAAGTTACTAATCGATGGGCATAAAGTTTTAGTCAAGCAAGATGAATAAGCTCTCAAGATCTGCTGTACAACATTTTGTTTACAGTCAAAATTAATATGTCATACACTTAAAAATTTTTAAGATAACAAAATTTTTAAAAATGATATAGAAAACAAAAATAAAAGCAAATTTTAAAAATGAAAGAGAAAAAAGCCTCAAAGCTTCCTGGCATTGGTAAGAAAGAGAAGAAAAGGGAATGAAAATGCAGCCCTGCCTCTTACACCCAAACTACACACAATGGGAAATTTCCCAAAGGGACCTCAAGGTGTTATTAGGAAGAAAGACTTGAATGCTGCTCACTGAAAAACTGGTAAATTGTTATTCTTGTCCAATGGTTACAGGAAACAAACACAGAAAGGAACTTTAGAGATCATCTAACATAATCCACGTTCGACAGTTACACAGCCAGGTTTTCCGATTCCAAGAAAAAGTGCCAGTCAGAATATCATTTTAGGGTACCCAATAGTTTAATCTGGCTTTGAAAAATACATTTTTCACATTATAAAGAGTAAACATCTGGTTTTAAATTATAAAAATATGATCGTCTAGTAAACTTTCAAAATGCATAGAAAGCAGAAAGTAAAATATATCATCAATCACAATTCCATGATTCCATTTACTGATAAGATTCCTGTTATTTATTTATATTTTCTTTGTATGAATATTCCCCAAATGTATACACTTACATGTTCCACATTTTCTCTTACCTTTATAACATTTTCCATGTTATTAAAGACACCTCATAAACATTAGTTTAATGGTTGCATAATATTCCATTTCTTAGTGTAGCTTTAAATCAGTATACTCTTTGGGAAATTATTATTTGTTAATCACCATTAAAAATAAATTTCAACAAATTTCATTTTTTTCCATTTTAACTAAAGATGCATTACCTGTAGTGGAATTATTAGATGAAAAGATACAAAACTTTTCAAACTCTGCTGCATGCAAACTTTATTTGATTTCCAACTTGCTTGGGCCAATAGACACCCCCACTAGGCAGGTACGAGAATGACAAATCTCACATCTTTTAATTTGAACATTGTAATTTTAAAAATACATTTGCTAATTTAATAGTCAAATGGAATCTCTTTATCAGTGTAAATTACGTTTCCTCATTTTGTATTTCTTTGAATGTTGGTGAGCTTTGGAGGGTTATTGAGAGATATAGTAAAAAGAGTGCCAAGCAGGGATCTAATTCTCATGCCTAGTGTGACCATTAACTATCTGCATGAACTGACCAAATCATTTAACCCCTTTATGCCTTTTCTCTCATTCACAAAATAGAGAAATAATGATAGCTGTCATAGAGTGCTGTAAAGATTAAAGTCATCATACATAAAATTGTTTTATAAAATATAAAGCTATTTACAAATCAGGGATTTTCTTAAATGTCAATATACTTTGGAAGTTTAGGTGAGGGTTGCCTACAAAAAGCTCATCTAAGTATTTACCTGCTTTCACACAAATCCAGCATCTTCACAGAAAGTATGAAAGTCTTTGCTGTTTTTCTCTATGCCTAATCTAATATTGCTGTCTTCAGGGTATCTGATTCAAGTTAGAACCTCTTTCTTCACCTGAGAATGTACAGGCAAATTAATATTTCCTGATAGTTTAACAGGATTACATCTACTTCTCAAGATTTAACCAATTTAAAAACTGGAGTGCCACATTGCAAAAGAGTAAAGAGAAATCCTAATCCCAACCTATTGCATCTCCCTAAGGATGTTATGCATCGAGGATGTTCTCAAAGAGATCCTCTACCCAAGAATTTTGCCCTGTTTTCCTTGGCATTCAGGTTAAATTACAACAACAGTCATAGTGTCATACAATTAAAACATGATAAGGGGCAGATATACAAACCAAGCCACCCCTAGCAGTTACTGGTGAGTGCACCTTCTCTCCCAGTATTATGTGCAAATTCAGTCAGGAGGCTCACTATTATGAGAAGGCCAGGAACTTTACTATAGCATCAGCATCAGGAAAATGACAACAACATACCATTTTTTTTCAGATTCTAGTATGCTTTTATTACAATAAAATCGAGAGCTCCTCAACTTCAGCATAAAGCTTGTCTGGATTAGGATGTGATCTGAAAGAGATGGGGAGCCTAGGAAGAATTCGAGTGCCTTCTTGCTTTTGTGTTGTTTTAGTAAGAGTATGTAGAGTTCCCAAAGATTCTTTTCCAAAGGAATTAATTACAGCCCCTCCTACATCAAGGTGAGGGAAACTGGGAAAATACTGTTAAGGTTTTCCATGAAGTTGTATTTTAAGAAAAAAGTATTTGATAACTTTCCTCATAGAAGTATTGGGCAATCCATTGAAAACATGATTTGTGATCACTGATGCTAATAGACCAAAGTGCTTCTAGGAAAATCAGGTGTTCCAAAATAACATACTCCAGGTTATAAAAAACCAACTCATAGAGAAGGCAAGCATTGTTAGAGTTCTATATTCTACATTAGCTTTTCTTCATCCCGTTCAAAGAAACTATGAGTAGCAATATCAGATGGTTAATAAACAGCACAAGTACTGGAGTCAGAATACCTTGGTTCCAACGAAAGCCTCTCTATTCACAAGCAGTGTGAACTTGGGAAAGATGCTAAATACACAGAGCTGTAGTTTTTGTCCCCATAAAATGAGGAGAGTAATAGATTCTACATCTTAGCCTTGTCATCAGTATTAAATGAGACAATTTGTGCAAACCAATTACTGAAGTTCCTAGCACATATAAAATGCTCAATTAGTACTTGCGGTATTATCATAAGGATTTGTCCTTCAAGAATCTGTGTAGAACAAAAAGGTTTCCCTAGTTAAGTAAATTGTGGAAATCATAATAATTTTACCTTTTTAGATAGTCACAGTATAAGTTAACTTTTTAAAGGCTCTGAAAAGTCTTATGTATATTTAGCACAACATTTTGTAAACCTAATTAGCCACACAATTATTTTGAGCTTTTTCTGCATTATGCTTGTTAACATCTCTCCTCTCCACCTCCTTGAAATGAGTATTTAATTAATTTAGGAAGTAAAAATTTAAGTTCTCCTTTTAGAAGCAGAAACCTTAAGACTTTATTACAGATGGGAAATTCCACTTCCTTGGGAGTGTGAAGCTGGTTTGGCTATAACATCTGTCCTGTCTGTGGTCCATATTTGGGATGGATGGGCATATGTTCTTCTCACATACGGCCCGAGGGAATAGCTTTCTTAGATAAAGGAGGCATTTTCTTCAGACAAGGTTTATGCGGAGTTTTATTTGTTTCTAGAACTTCTACTCCATCCAGGGAATCCCAAAAGCCTCCATGAAAGAGAGTCTACATCAGTGGGATTTTTGCATGTACTATGTAAGTTACCGTTGTTTAGATTGCCAAAATGAGTCTCTTTAGCCTTCTTTTGCTTTGAAAATGCTAGGTTGGACCACTGATATTTTTTGGTGAAGTAAGTGAAGTCAGCAGTGAACTAGACTAAGCCAGTTTGCAGAGAAATTACAAGGTCTTTGGATGATATTGGTGATCCTGGCATGAAGAGTTTCCTCAAGAGTTTCCACCAAGAGTTAGAGTGTGTGATGAGGCTGGGAGTATCATAATAACCATGAGAATGGGCAAAGAGCAGTTCCAAATAAAGAAGTAGCTGGTAGAAAATCCCAGAGGTCCACTTTGGAGGAGAAACGGATCAAAAGAAGAAACTTGGGAAGCAGGGCAGATAACATAGGACTTCAAGACTGAATTAGCAAATGTTAAGTATTATCAAAGACCTCAGTAAGCTTCGATTCAGGCCCAAGATGGCCCATAGGCTTTTTTGACTGGGCCCCGTTCTCCAGTTCAGACTCACCTTGTGCCAATCCCTCTGGTCTTCCTGAGGGAATCAGGGTACAGACCTGCTCTGTGGTATTCATACTTCCCTCCCCAGCTCCCAGGTATAGAGGTCTCCAGATATATTTTTTTTCACTTGCAGATATTAGATACTTTCTACCCTCCCTAAGGCTAATCTATAAATATGCAACACGGTGTGAATGTGGGTGGTGTCTCCTGGACATTCTTGCTCCACGTGTACACTACTGATTATTTAGGTACAGTCCAGGCATGACTATGAGGGCCCAGGTGATCCTGTTCTATTTCTCTGCTCACAAGTTGATGGCGTCAATAAATACAAAATTACTGGAACTCTATGTCAGTAATGACTAATGACACGTGGATTACCATGTATCCTTTGCAATTGTAAATAAAGAAAAATCATCAGAGAAGAAACTTACTGGAAAATCCCCTCGACCCACTAGAATCAATAAACTATAACATAAAGCAAGGGGTACTGTGATTGACCTACTTTTGATTATGTGCATCACTAAGATCAATCACCAAGAGTCAGAGTGTGTGATGAGGCTGGGAGTATCATAATAACCATGAGAATGGGCAAAGAGCAGTTCCAAATAAAGAAGTAGCTGGTAGAAAATCCCAGAGGTCCACTTTGGAGGAGAAACGGAACAAAAGAAGAAACTTGGGAAGCAGGTACAGGGCAGATAACATAGGACTTCAAGACTGAATTACCAAATGTTAAGTATTACCAAAGACCTCAGTAAGCTTCGATTCAGGCCCAAGATGGCCCATAGGCTTTTTTGACTGGGCCCCGTTCTCCAGTTCAGACTCACCTTGTGCCAATCCCTCTGGTCCTTATGCTTCAGCCACATGACACTGTAAATCCTCAAATCACCAAATTATCATTTTCCATTCTTTTTTCAGAGCTATTTTGCCCATTGATCAATTATCACCTTCCCTGGGGAAGCCTCCTGGGGTGATTCCAAGAATTTTCTTTCCTAGTGCTTGTGACTACTTGCAATTATATATTTGTGTGTGATGATTTGTCTATTGTGTGTTTCCACCGAAAACTTTAAGCCCCCTGAAGTCAGGGTGCATATTTCTGTTGATCATTATTTCTTCCCAGGGTTCAGTGCCATGCCTAGCATTCTTGGCATCCAATAAATATTTGTGGATGGATAAACTAAAAAGACAAACTTACATTCCAATCACTTCCTGAATACATAATGTCATTTCACATTCCTGTGCTCCTGTGTTTGCCATGTGCCCCTTTTCAGGTTCTCTGCATGGAAACCTTTATCTCAAGTATTATGACAACTTGGTGTCTTCTCTGCTACACTTTTCCAGATTTCCCATTCCCTCTTAGAAAAACAGATCTTTCCTCAATATGACCCTAATCACCCTAGGAATACTACCAGAATGGCAAGCTATTGTACTTTATTGTAAATTATGTTTCTGTGACCCACTCTCACTGTGAGTTCTTAAGACATAATAATGTGATTTTGCATCAGCAACAACTAGCAAAGTGCATGAAATATAGTAAGCATTTAATAAATATTTCTTAAATTGGTGAATACACTGAGAAAATAATACTTTTATCACTGAAAGGGACTACAGAGATTCCCTTATTTTATAAATGAGAAAATAGGAGTATAAAATATTGTTATCTTCCAAATCATCCAGAAGGTGAATTGTGTGTTTATTTTACCCATTATTATATCCTTAATATTTAGCATGTTTATGTATGCTAAATATTAAGGATATAATGCTTAATAAATAATGCTTAAGTGTTATAGTTTAAAATCTCATAATTAATTAGTGATAGTGCTAGTTTAAAAAATAAGATATTCAAATGCCAGATTCATCTTCTATATCTCCCTATGCGCCCCATTAGAGACTGCAGACTGCCCTCTTGTAGCTGTTCTCAAAAGGAAGAAAAAAATCTATGCATTTCCAACTCAATAAAATAATCCCTCTTTGACTCTGTTTCCTCCTTTTTTTCTCTATTCTAAGTTCAATCTTGCTCTCCTTAAAGACTGGCATAATCCAAACTGTCCAAAGATGCAGTTCAAATCCAAATCAAATAGTCAACCATGAGCAGCTACAGCTGTGGTTCTTGGGAAGCAAACCAGGTCAGTGAATATTGATATAGAGCTGGCATAGAAACCCTATGTTCCCTTGTTGGTTTATAAAATACCCTCACATCTCTCAAAATTATCTCTAGCATCATGTGTTAATACTGGTTAAATAAATTATAGCAGTTCTTCACAAGATATTTTGCAGCCATTAGAAATCTTTGAAAAAATTTTCAATGAATTGGGGAAATAGTCAGTATATAATATTAGGTGATGAATTTGGAGAGAAAATTGTGTCTGCCACATGATCTCGATTTTGAGATAAATGCATAAGAAGAAACAAATAGAAGAACAACATCAAAATATTGCATGGTTTTCAAGAGTGGTAATTTCCTAGTGACTTAAAATTTCTTCCTTCTATTTTTCTCTTTTTTCTAATGTTTTTCCAACAAGCATGTAAAACCCCTATAACCAGACAAAAGTAGTGTTGTAACATTAAATCCCAATCCACTTTCGTGAAAGGAAGTGCAATTAGTCATTTGTGCATCAGTGTGGTTTTATTTTATTACTTTGCCCCCTTCAGAGGCATTTTCCCTCAGGCTCTCTTTGTCATTGTGAAATAAATGGCTTTGTCTCCAGTTAAAGGACTTCCAAAAATAAGAGAGGGAGGGATACTGTGGGACAAATTAGCATGGTGAAGAGAGCATGAGACTTTTGGAATCAGCAGGATTTAAATTCAATACTGAGTTTCCCCTTGCTGGGAAGATGATCTTCCCCAAGTTCATTGAGTTCTCCGAGATTCAATTTTTTCATTTGCAAATTGTGATTGCTAATGAGAGGAAGAAATGGGCACCATAAAGAGGAATAGATATGGTATGTTGAAGACAGTATGTACTGGGTTGGTTAGGTAAATTGTGAGGAAAAAGGAGGAATGACCTGGACTCCAGGTGAGTAAGAAACTACTGAAGTTTTATTTAGTGTCTATTATGTCCTGCAGTGTGCTTTGCTTTGATTATACACTGCACTGCAGTGAACTAGACTTAAGTGACAGTTGTATAAGCAGTGTGGTGAGAACGGTTAGCGTGGGGCAGGGAATTCAATGCTTCAGGTGTCAGGTTATACAAACATTGACCTAGATTAGGACTCGGATGGGTCAATCTTTGTTCTACATTAATATTACTAGGGAGCCTTTAAAAACTTAAGATGACTGGGATCTTTCTCAAATCAGTGACAGTGAGGAGATGAGAGTCAAGATTCATCCTTTAAAAAAAAACTTTTGCAGGTGCTTCTAATGTACAGA
>RJWJ010037706.1:0-15386 GCA_004363605.1 Indri indri
CAAGAGTTTTTCATTCATGCATTCTCAGCTATGGAGTCATCAGTACTTTTCATCATGTCTGTTGATCGCTTTATAGCCATCTACAACCCTTTGAGATACACCTCCATCCTCACCAGTGACAGAGTCATTAAAGTTGGCCTTGTATTTGCTGCAATATCTATTTCAGTTGTCTTGCCTTTCCCTTTTATTCTAAAGAGGCTGAAATTCTGTAAGAAAAGCCTTTTATCTCACTCTTACTGCCTCCACCAGGATGTCATGAAGTTGGCCTGTTCTGACAACAGGGTCAATATCATCTATGGGTTTTTTGCAGCTCTTTTGTCTGTATTATACTTGATATGCATTTCTGTGTCTTACATGTTGATTCTGAAAATTGTTATGGGCATTGCCTCACACAAGGGCTGCCTCAAGGTCCTCAACACTTGCGTCTCCCACATCTGCGCCGTGCTCATCTTCTATGTGCCCATCATCACCTTGGCGGCCCTTCACCGCTTTGCCAAAAATGTTTCTCCAGTTATTAGGGTCATAATAGCTGATATCTTCCTTCTAGTTCCCCCTCTAATGAATCCCATTGTGTACTCTGTGAAGAGTCAGCAGATTAGAAATCTGATCCTGGCAAAATTATGTCAGAAACAGCATTGATGGCAGAAATTTCAGCTTCAATGAAATCCCAGCTCACTCTGCAATTTCAGAACAAACATAGGAATCCAACAACAAGGAAAGAATAGAGACTGAACACAAAGTTATACTGCGTATACTGAATAGGACTACTGAATGTCACGTTATTTATTTAATCAAGTAGTAAGGACATTCTAGATGAGATGTCTTGGAATTTGGGCTTGGGGTCATAATATGTTTATACCTAAGTTTCCCACCTTCTTTTTCCTTTTTATCTTCCTCTACAACACCAGCTGTATAAGTAGCCTCAACCATAGCAGTACAGTACTAATTAAGATTCAAAACATTTTCATAGCATTATTCTAAAAAAAAAAAGAAAAGAAAAAAGAACATGTTCATTTAGAAAAAAAACTATCATGGCTCTAATTAGCTCAGGCATGATCAGTAGTGATTCAAGTGTATGGATAGATTAAGCACACACATTCATTCACATGGCTCAGCTCTCCTAATCACCTGTGGTGTATATATGTGTGTCAGTCATCAGCAATTGAAATAAAATATTAAAAATGCCCTCATTCTAAAATATTGTGAAATATGTTTGGAGATATAACTCTCATATGTATAAAATAATTAATATAAAATACTAAAATAATAGATAAGCAAATATTTTGTTTGTTTTTGATTATTCTCCATAGAATCCATAAAATGCCTCCTTTAAATGAATGTTGAGCCTCAGCTAATTCTGTACAAAACTCTCTATTTGTCACTGTTATATCCTTAAACAACAGTATTAATTCTTTATTGTCTGTGTTATAAATCAACGTATAAGTTATTTAAGAAACAAATTTTAGCTCTATTTCTGTTCATCTCAATAAAGTGCCTGGAATATACTTGTTTATCGTATATTTGTGAAAAACTTCATAATTTTAGCCAATTTTAAATATATGCAAAAATATATGATAATAAAATCAAAAAATGAGAATATGTCTGGGAAACTCCATTAATGTATAGCTCACATGTTGTACAATTAATTACTTGGAACAGAAAATAGAAGCAAACAAAAATAGTATTCAGAAATTATAACAAAAGGAGTAATGTGTGTGTGTGTGTGTGTGTGTGTGTGTGTCTGTGTATGTGTGTGATCTACTCAGGTCCTTACTAAAACACTAAAAGTTGTCTGATCCAATTTATGTATAGTTTTAATAAGCACTAACCTATACTAAACCCTGAAAATCAAAAAGTCTGCTGCATTACTCCATTGCAAGTCACAGTAAATCAAATATTATCTTAAAAAAGTAAAACGTTGCTAGTAAGATATTACAATGGCTCACAGGAAGTTAAACTTGTGGGAACCCGGAGAGTTAGAGCACACTTCAGTGCTGGAAAGAATTGGTTCGCACCACTAACTTTCTCACCTTTCACCTCACCATCTTGTTTCTATCAGTTTTAAATGAAGCTAACCTACATGATGCGTTAAATGGTCCCAAGTTGGATAAACAAGCAGTAGGACACATTTTACATCTCAGCTAAGAGGAGAGAGAATTGTCACTATCAGCTCAACTTAAAGAACTGAGTAATAGGTTTCTTAATAGCCTAAGCAGAACTGATCACCATTTCCATGCATGTGGACTTAATGGGATTGGCACAATTGGTCATATGCCAATCTCTGTGCCACAACCCCAATCATTGTGACTGTAATGTATGAAAAAAGAGATAGATGCTCTTTCCAGAAAGTTTGGAGAAATGCAATCTGTGAATGTATCTGTGAAGTAGGAATACAATTTGCAAACAATGGTGTCTGTGAATTGATGCAATATGGTACTAGCTTCCATAGTTTGAAATTAGATAAAGTCTAGAAACCAGCAGCCTTCCAACTTAGCTGCAGTCTTATGACATCATCTTTGTGGGAAAAATGCTAAAAAAAAAAAAAAAAAAAAAAAAAAAGGGCCCCTTTAAAGCTAAGATGCTTAGGTTATACAGACGAAAGTAGTCATCTACTTTGAAAATTACACTACTGTTCTCATGTAAATCCTATATACAAAGGCATACTGTCTTTGCCTAATTCATATATACTCTACATCTTAAAAATGATGCTCTCTTTTGTCCCTTTAAATTTTATAGTGTACCATTTTTTGCAATGTTCTCACGTTAACCTCTCACAAATGACCAATGTGAGAAAACAAATAAACATAAAACAAATCAGTACATAAAAAACCAAAGCACAACACAACAAAACAATGACAACAAAACTTAGCATAGTCTAAAAAAAAAAAGTCTTTGAACTATTGTCTTTTGGTATGGTTTACATGCTTTCCCATAGGTCTTTGCACTTTTTCATCTCTGATGGATTCTTTCACTTTTCTGGAAATTTTCCATTTAGTGCCATTCTGAGGAACCTTCCTGGTAGTAGATTGCTCCGAGGTGTTGTGCAATCGAGTTCAAGGTAATTTGGATAACCACAGGCTTAATCATTTGTTGTTTGACAATTACATTTAGAATAGGGTTTCTCATCCTTGGCACTATTGGCATTTTGGACTGGGTAATTCTTTTTCGTAGGGGCTGTCCTGTGCATTGAAGAATGGTTACTAGCATCTCTGGCCTCTAACCACTGAATATCAATAGCACGCCCACACCTCCCAAATTTCAACAACCAGAAATGTGTCTCCAGACATTGCCAAATGTCTTTCGGAGGCAACATTTTCCCCATTTGGGAACCACTGTTTTAGGAGCCCCAGAGCTGGGCTTTTGTTGCTCTAGGAACTATGCTCTGCATTTCAGAAATGTGAAAATTATTATATCAACCAAAAAGTCATCCCTTCCCTCAATGGCATTTTTGTATCTTCATATTATTTTTCATTTCATTTTATTAAGAATATTAGAAGAAACCTAATATATGGATTCTCTTTGAGAGTCTTGTACATGACATCTATGTATAATACCCTGCAAGAATTAGATACTTATTAAAGCCACTTAATCACCACTCATCTTGTTAATGGAGTCTGTTGAAGTCTTCACATAGCCTATGCTCATACTGGGAGAATATGAGCTTCTATTTCTTTCAATTAATAAAGTATGTTGACAACTGTTTTCTCATGCTACAACCCCAGACTCCATGTCTGCATTTGTAAGGTTTTGGAAAAGGCAGATGGATATGACTATATACCTCAAACATAGAAACATTTCTTGTCCTGATCTGATGATAGGATTTCCTACGCTAGAACAGCTTTGTCAAAACAGATGCAATCTTAAATTTGTAAACTAAAATGTAACCAAGATAGTACTATATCGGAGTTTCAGAAATAAGAACTGAATCCTAACTTCAGACTTCCTGTATGTGTGAATTTCATTAAATCAATCTCTCAGAGTCTCCATCTCTTCAATTAAAATAAATAGGGAGAAATGCTTTATGAAAAGCTAGGCCATTGTGAGAAACAAATAAAATATGCCTGGAAATACCTGAAAGCATATCTTGCATATATTAGAGGTTCAAAAATAATGCTTATATCTATTAAAACTCTTCATTAATTGTGAGGTATTATCCAATTGGTTGGTCGGTCCAATTATTCTTCTTTTAGTATTTGACTCTTCTGAGGCTAAAAGTGTAGGAGATAAAATTGGTATGGTTGATGGAAAAGACTTGATTCAATGAGTGGGCATAAGAAATTGTTTCCATGATATGCAAGATTTTAAGGTCATATTAGGAAGGAAAATTGGAACTTTTGTCATCAGTAAAAGCCAAGAAAATAAATTTCTCTTTAACATCATATCCTTTATTCCTATTGTTAAAATCTTTGAGCATTTATATGCCCACACTTGAAATACACAACTTAAGTAAACTGTATTCTACCTAGATGAAATAGTACTGAACTCTTCAATAAATATTTTTTCCACCAAAAAGGCCTTATTTTTACATTCATTCATTAGCAATTATTGAGATCTAATCTGCTTCAGAAATGTCCTAGACATTAGATGGATAGAGATAAAAAAAAAAACAGATACTTCTCCCTAATACTCTTTATTCAGGAAGTAGAAAACAAATAAATGTAATTTATCTATAATTACAAATATTAAGTATAATGAAGAATAAAGAGATAAAAAAGAAGGTCATAATATGAACTGGGGTTTAGGTACTCTATGATGAAATTAAACTGAAATTTAAAAAAAATGAATAGAAATGAGTTGTATGAAATTGGAATCAAGAGTATTTTAACAAAAGGCATCTAATGTGAAAACCCACAGAAGACAGCTCTGTAAAGTGAATACCTTTTCAGAAGGCCAGTGTGGCTGGAATTTAATGATTATCTGGTGATGTTGAAGAAATAGAAAGAGTGCAGTCCATATATGGTCTTACAGTATGTCCTTCATTGATTTAATTATTTTCCTAAAAAAGTAAGAGTTTGTATTTTGCCTTTTAGAATGTTGACTCTCACCTTGCATAGAGAATCAGTTAAAAGGCAGCAAGAGTGAACATTTAGAAACTTAGGAGGTTTTTGCAGTATTTCACTAAAGAAGTGTTGGTGACATATTAATACTAAAATGATTAAAATTTAAAAGGATATAGAATTAAGATACAATTTTGGTCTATCATTAAAAGGACTTAGTGTAGATAGATTGAATGTGGAGGATGAGAAATCAACTACTGTCAGAACTATAGACATTACTATTTTTCTGACATGGTTGTAATTTTTTGCTTTAATCAGAGATGATAACAAAAGACATTTTTTTCTTGTTTATTGAGATGGGGACCTCAAGCAATGCACTTTTTGTTTTCAGTTCTATGCCCATTCTCAGTATCCAGAATGAATAAAATAAGTCTCATGATAACAATAAAAAATATTGATAATTCTTTGCATCAAATATTAAGTTTTCTCAAACTCACCTTAAATCTCTCTTACTAAAGACAACTCCCATTATGTTTTATATGCTATGTGACTGTTATATCTGCTTCTGACACAATTTTGCTCCAATTCTCACTCTAATCTGTCTAGTTTTCACACAATAAACAATTGGATTCATCAGTGGAGGTACAAGTAAGAGAACATTTGCCATGAGAACATTAGCGAGGGGAGAGACATGCTGGGCAAAGCGATGGACAATGGCCAGGTTGATGATGGGCAGATAGAAGATGATCACTGCACATATGTGCGAAACACAAGTATTGAGGGCCTTGAGCTGCTCCTTTTGGGATGCAATTCCCAGCACAGTCTTGAGGATCAGGATGTAAGACACAGCAATGAGCATAAAGTCTACCATAAGGCAAAGTGCCCCAAAAAAGCCATAGATGACATCAATTCGGTTGTCAGAGCAGGCCAACTTCATGACATCTTGGTGTAGACAGTAGGAATGGGATAATTGACTTTTCTTACAATATCTTAAGCTTCTCAACGTGAAGGGGAAGGGAAGAACCAGGAGTATGCTCTTGAAGGAGAGTACCATTCCTATTTGGGCAACTCTGACAGTTGTAAGGATGGAGCTGTATCTCAGAGGGTTGTGGATGGCAAGGAAGCGGTCAAATGACATGATCAGGAGGACTGAGGACTCCAGTGCTGTGAATCCATGGATGAAGAATTCCTGGGCAAAGCAGGCGTTGGCAGAAATTTCCGGAGCATTGAGCAAGAAGATCCTCAACATGGTTGGCAGAGAAGATAAAGACAAACCCAAGTCAGACATAGCCAACATGGAAAGGAAATAGTACATGGGCTCATGCAAGGAGGGCTCTGTCTTGATAATAGAAAGGATGGTACAATTTCCCAGAATAGCAATAAGATACATGCTGCAGATGGGGATAGAGATCCAGATGTGTGCATATTCTAGCCCTGGCATCCCCACCAAGAAGAAAGTGGTGATTTCAAAGTGTGATGTGTTGACAGTGGACATAATGCATTACAAGGGTTCTGCAATAAAACATATAGACACTAGTGTTGGTAAAATATTAATATCTGGAAATTTTGTAGAATAAAAAGCAATGTTTAAATTTATGGCTTCTTTCAGCTTTCTTGTGACAGAACAAAGCATTTATGTGGCTATCATATGGAGAAAAGTAGATGCCACTTTAGACTAGAATCTGCCTATATTATAAATTGGGAAAATTATTTCTGGCTATATTTTTTCTATGGAGAAAGAAGATTTAAATTTTGCATTTAGATATATATATTTCATTTTTTCCTATAAAATATTAGTAAACCTTACTTAATTAATTTGGAGTCCTCATTATTTCTTGCTTTCAGATCCTAGATAAAGTATCGGGTAAGACATATGATTTTTTAGAATGACCCTACATGTGGGCAAAAGAATCTTACAGATAAAATGCGTTCCTAATTCTCAACTCCCACAAATGTATGGTCTTCTCAAAACCAAACTTCCCTAAGTTTTATCCTTGCCATCTGAAATTTGTTGATGATTTAAACATCCTTTACAAAATCACCTTATTTTTAAATCATTTATATAGTTGAAAGGGAAGTACTGTAGAGATTACTGACAGATGGTGTGTCATTTTCTCCTGGACTGAAATTTGTGACCAGTTGTATAGTGTTGACGAGAGGATAATAACCTGAAGTGGTTAGTATAACAATTTAGGAGAATTTGAATTCTACAAAACTAGGGATGCCGAAAGATAAATAGTCTATTTACACAGTCTCTGAAAGGAACACTCTGTCTAGTGGTATGAGTTTTCAATGCTCATCCTGCTCTGTATAAAGTTCTACATGGCTGAGACAAAAAGAGAATTCAAATGAAATCCAAATACATGAGTATATCTGGGTACTTACTAGAAAGTGGATATTTTGGTGAGCACTTTTGAGAGTATCTGAAGAATCCCAGTATTAAAACCCAAGAAGATATCGTTGAAATTGTCTGCCACCAATAGCTCCTCCTGATATAGAAGGGCTTGTCTCCTCCTTTTCCCTAAACACTGGCTCTGGGACCACTGAGTGCTCTAGGGATGCAGCCAGGCTGGATCTTTTCTGAGAATACGAATAAACATCTGCAGATGTAGTAAACCCATAGAGAGAGTTGATACCAAGGAAATGTAATAAACATCTAGACCTTGAATAAGGGGCTGTTTGGTTAGAGAGAGGTCCTTAATAACCAGGTATTAGAGAGACTAGTAAATCCGATACAAAAGCCATAATTTCTGTTGGATAGTTGACTTACATATTATTCTTTTACCCAGGGCAGAGCCTAAGCAGAATGCTATGTGTTGAGTCTGCATTCAAGGAAATGTTGCAGAACAAATACCCTAGGTATTAATTTTACTCTAGACTTTACTCCTGAATCCTGGATCCATCCTTCCAGGTGCTCTGGACATTACTGACTAAAGATTCCTTAAAACCAAATCGTGCAACCTAAACTCCATTTTTTCCCTTCCCAAACCTGCACTTTCCAAGGAACTTATCACAGTAATAAGCTTTTGTGTTTAAAAATTCACTAGCCAAAAATCTGAGCTCTTTTGTCTCATGTTCTGTGCATACTAAAAGCCAATATTTATTAAGAATTTAAATTGTTTCATTTACTGAGTTTTATTACTAGATGATGATTTTGAATCCTGGAATCTTTTGAATAATGTTAACTAATATTATCGTCTTCATTTTTTTGATGAAGAAATTGTTTCTCAAGGAAATCAAGCAGTCTGTCCAATATCACATGAGGGTTGTAGGGTAGAGGTAAGCTAGGAACTCAGGTCTGTCATAGTAGCGAAATAGACAGCATGCAGTCTTGATGATCAATCAATATTTGAAGAGTTGAAAACCGAATGTTTGGCTGGAATTCTGTACTATCATCAGCACTGTAAACTGACTACTGGTTGATTTCAGGGGATAATACGGAACATTTAGTCTCACAGTTGTGAACCTTTGAAATAATGAAAATCATGCCAGCATGTAGATCTTGGGAAAAAGGCACTTGTAGAGAAGAAAAATACATACTCACCTTCATTAATATATTGTCTTTGGAGGGATGTTAATATTGAGATGACTAAGGCGAGGAAACATAAGGAAGTTTTACCATAATCTTCCCATGAAGTCTTTTAAACTATGTGATGATTACTTCTTAATTGCAAATAGCCTACTGTTTGCATCCTCCTTGGCTATGTTGCCAATAATTCTTCTCTTTCATTCTTGCTTTCTCTGTGAGCTTTCTCCATGTCTTTCTCATTAAACAGAAAGCAGCATGTATTTTCTGTGTGTGGTAATTGCTTTGGTAAGGTCATGTGTCCATGGGCTTAATGTCCAACTTGGAGGACTGAATCCATTTGTTCCATGACAATACAAAGGAACCGACAGAAGGACAGGTAACACATCTGTTTGTTTGTTTTTTTTCTTATCTTGATGTGTACAGTCACTAGCACAGTGGATGACACATAATAGCTTAGTAAATTTTTGTTAAATGAATAAATGATTATACTTTTAAAACTGGCATCATAAAATATGGACTGTTTTTATCCTTATTATCTTTCTCATTTTGCTATGCTTACTGTGGAATAAAAGAACAGATTTTAATAACTATAAGAACAAGTCATAAAGATGTTTACATTGCAACCTACTATTGTATCAATTTTTGTCTGCCTAATTTATATGATAGTATATTTTGAAAGTTTTATTTGTGTACATAGAACATGAATATAAAGAATATTATAAATGCTATAATAAATGAATCATGCATATATATAATTGTTAACATTTCATTCCATAGATTTGAGGTTTTTTTCTTGTAAAAATAAAATATTTCAGATTAATAGAAGTTTCTTTTGGCCCCATATACTGACTGATAATGAAGGTATGCATATCAAACAGATGGGATGCAGCTGAAGCAGTGCCTATATAGAAAATTATATGTTAAATTCATTTATTTTATCAGGAAAGAAGAATAGTTGAAAATACAAAGATAAAACTTCTATTTCAAGAAGATTGTAAAAGAAGGAAAAATTGAGCTCAAAGGAAAATGAAGAAAATAATAAGAGTAAGATCAGAAATCAATTTAAAAAGACATAAAAAAAAGTCCCCAAAGTACACATTTGGTTCTCTGAAAATTTTTATAAAATGCATTTTAAAAAACTTAGCAAGACTGATCAAGAATAAAGAGAAAAAACAAAATTTATATTAATAATGAAAGAAGGGAATATAACTACAGATCTATAGACATACAGAAAATAGGTAGATTTAATAAACATAATGAATAACCTTTTTTCAGTACATAATTAGGTAAACTGATCAAATTATTTAAAAAATACTAGGCCCCAGAATTTAAATAAGAAGGAAGAGAAAAGATGGATAGTGCTATATCTGTTAGCACAATTTAGTTTAGAAAGTAGCTTAGAACAAACATAGTTTAGAACGAAGCTCTGAAAAAAAATACTTCAAGTGGGCTTTATGATTTATTCAGTGTTGTATATATCCTTTCACAGAATAGAACACTTCCCAACTTGTTTCATGAGTAATATCTAAACCAGTCAATTAATTATGAAAAAGGTAATTATTGGCAAATATATATTATGCAGAGATTTAAACCTTAATAAATAAGGATAGAGTATAATGACATATGAAGAAGATAACACGTAATAGTATGACCAAGTGCAACTTATCCCAGGAATGTAGGATTAATTTTCAAGAAGCATGAATGCATTTTTCCAGACTGCCAGACAAAAACAATAAATTCACACGATCATCTCAATATATAAAATTTAATTATTTTTATTATAAAATCTCTGAGGAAATCAAAATAGAAGAATACTTCTTCGATTTGATAAACACATAATACTGCGGCTAACATTAATTTAATGAAAAAATATTTAATATTGTCTCCATGATGTCAGAAAGAGTCAAGAATATTTCTATCAGTACTTCTGTCCAAAAATTATACAAAATATCCAAGATAGTGTAATACGGAAAAGTAAAAGAAACAAAAAATATAAAAATTTGAAAGGATAAAATAAAAATGTCCCTATTTGTAAATGATATGATTGTTTATGTAAAATCTGAAAATATTACAAATAGATGAATTTAGAAAAGCTGGCTGGATATAAAACAATATGCAAAATTGAAATCCAGCATACTAGAAAATAAATCTGATATTAAAATTTCAAATGCCATTTATGATAGGCTCAAAAATATTAAATACATAAAAATAAATGTAATAAAATACTTTCAAGATACAATAAGCTGAAAACCTAAAACATTGTTGAAACTTTCAAGAAAACTTAAGTAAATATATAGATATGCCACGTTCATTGATTAAAAACTCTGCATTGTGAAGATGTCAGTCCTTCTCAAAATAATGTATTGAATTGCCACAATTCTAGTCAAATTCTAGTATGTTTTATTTTGAAAATTAACAAGTTGATTATAAAATTTATACTGAAATGTAAAAGACCTAGAATAGGTAAGAGAAAAAAAAAGTTGGATGAATTACACCATTAGATTTCATGACTAACTCTAAAGCTGTATTTATTAATCTATGCGGTTTCGACACACAAATAAATAGGCAAATAGACTAATGGAATAAAACAGGTTCCAGACTTTGACACATACGTATAAGTTCACTTGTTTTATGACAGTGACACAATTCAATAGGGAATAAATGGCTCTTTCAATATATGGAGCAATTTATATACAAATAAAAGTAAATAATTCTTGAGCTTTATCAATAAATTGCATTGAGTTGGATAATAGACCTAAGTATTAAATGTAAAAGGAAAAATGTTGTAGAAAAAATTGTAATAGGCCAGGTGCGGTGGCTCATGCATGTAATTCTAGCACTATGGGAGGCCAGGGTGGGAGGATTGCTTCAGGCCAGAAGTTTGAGACCAGCCTGAGAAAGAGCAAGACCTGTTCTCTACAAAAAGTAGAAAAATTAGCCAGGCATTGTGGCATGTTCCTGTACTCCCAGCTACTGGGAAAGCTGAGGCAGAAGGATCACTTGAGCCCAGGAGTTTGAGTTTGCAGTGAGCTATTATGACGCCACTGCATTCTAGCTCAAGCAAAACAGAGTGAAACCCTGTCTCAAAAGAAAAAAATAATGTAATAGTATCTTCATGACTTTCAGATAACCACGGAAACGAAATGACTAACACTGAAGACAAAGGAATTCAATAATTGGAATTAATTAATAGGAAGAATTTCTATGGAAAGGCCAACCACCCACTGCAAGTAAGTATTCTCCTTACACATATCAAACAAAGGATATATAAAGAACTCCTACAAATCAGTAAGTAAAATACAATAAAAAATAGTCAATACCTTTGACTGGCATTCTTCAACTTGCATTTAGGAAAATGCAAATTAATGTCACAATGAGATATTATAACATACCAATTAGAATGGCTAACATTAAAAGGGTTAACAATCCCAAATTGTTGGTGAAGATGTGGAGAACTAGAAGTCTCATATTTTTTTTAATTTTTCATTTTTTAGCCTCTTTGCTGTGCTATTAGATGTGTAAATCAGTGCAAGTTCTTTGATGATAAACAGTTTAGCATTACCTACTGCAATAAATGCCTACCCTATGATATAAAAATGCCACTTCTAGAGAAATTAGCTTATATTTCAAGCAAACACATTTCTAAGAATGTCTGTATTCACTTTATTCATAGTAGCTTAAATTTGGAAACAAATCTAATATCTATCTACATGTGAATGGGTAATCATAGTTATGTATTCTATTATCTAGATTTTTTATTTTTATTTATTTATTTTAGATATAAAGTCTCATTCTGCTGCCCAGGCTAGAGTACAGTGGTTTGAGCATAGCTCACTGCAGCCTTCAACTCCTGGGCTCAAGCGATCCTCCCAAGTAGCTGGGACTATAGGCAAATGCCACCACACCTGGCTAATTTTTAAAATTTTGTAGAGAGAGGGTCTCACTATGTTGCCCAGGCTGGTCTCAAACTCCTGGCCTCAGGCAATCCTCCTCCCTCAGCATCCCTGCTGGGATTAAAGGGGCAAGAAACCATGCCTGGCTATCTAGACATTTTAAAATTCCCTGGGTAATTTGAATGCCTTGTTAAGATTGAAAATTAAAAAAAAAAAAAAGGCAGAATTTGCATGGCTTTTGAATAGGTGCTATCAGTTCAAATGGCATATTTCTGGGTGCTTGTCTCTCTTTGATGACTTAATTTGTACATGATGAGTCATAATTACTACTGGGTACATTGGTTCCTAACCACTGTTGTAGTAGAATGATGTATGCCTTTCCAAAGAACTACTCATGAAACCCCTACAGTCTGTTATGTAAGTTGATTTCATATATATCCATTAATGATCATTTTTTGTAAATAAAATTTTGATTTTTTTCTTACTGAAATAATTCTGATATCTTTAGCAGTTCTAGTAGATAACTACCGGGTTGTTTGGTTTTATTTTTATTTATTTATTTTTGTTATATTTATTCCTGTCGGATTCCATTTCTCCAAACTTTCTGGAAAGAGCATCTATCTCCTTTTCATATATTACAGTCACAATGATTGGGCTCATGGCACAGAGACTGGCATATGACCAATTGTGCCAATCCCATTAAGTCCACATGCATGGAAATGGTGATCAGTTCTGCTTGGGATATTAAGAAACCTATTACTCAGTTGAGCTGATAGTGACAATTCTCTCTCCTCTTAGCTGAGAAGTAAAATGTGTCCTGCTGCTTGTTTATCCAACTTGGGACCGTTTAACACATCAGGTAGGTTAGCTTCATTCAAAACTGATAGAAACAAGATGGAGAGGTGAAAGGTGAGAGAGTTAGTGGTGCAAACAAATTCTTTCCAGCACTGAAGTGTGCTCTAACTCCCTGGGTTCCCACAAGTTTAACTTCCTGTGAGCCATTGTAATATCTTACTAACAACGTTTTACTTTTTTAAGATAATATTTGATTTACTGTGACTTGCAATGGAGTAATGCAGCAGACTTTTTGATTTTCAGGGTTTAGTATGGGTCAGTGCTTATTAGAAGTATATATAAATTGGGTCAGATAACTTTTAGTGTTTTAGTAAGGACCTGAGTAGATCACACACATACATGCACACTTATTACACTCCATTTTTGTTATAATTTCTAAATACTATTTGTGTTTGCTTGTATTTTCTTTTCTGTTCCAAGTAATTAATTTGCACAACATGTGAACTATACATTAATGGAGTTTCCCAGACATAGTCTAATTGATTTTTTCACTTTCTTATCAAATATTTTGTTTATGTAATATATTTAAAATTGGCTAAAATTATGAAGCTTTTCACAAACCATACAATAAACAAGTATGTTCCAGGCGCTTTATTGGTCATGAACAGAGACAGAAACTAAAAGTTGTTTCTTAAATCACTGGTCAATCACTTGTCACATTTATTTACAGTATAGACAATAAGAATTAATACTGCTGTTTAAGGATATAACAATGATAAATAGGGAGTTGTGCACAGGATTAGATGAGGCTCAACATTCATTTAAAGGAGGCAATTTATGGACTCTATGGTAGATAATCAAAAACATAACTAAATAAAATATTTTCTTATCTATTATTTTAGTATTTATATTAATTATTTTATGAATATGAGCCTTACATCTCCAAAGATATTTTCAACATACTTTAGAATGAGGGAATTGTAAATATTTTATTTAAATTGCTGATGACTGACAGACACACACACACACACACACACACACACACACACACCCGGTAGGTGATTAGGAGATGCTGAGACATGTGAATAAGTGTGTGTGCTTAATCTTTCTGTACACTTGAATCACTGCTGATCATACAGGAGCTAATCAGAGCCATGATTGCTTTTTTTCCTAAATGAACATGTTCTTTTTTCTTTTCCTTTTTTTTTAGAATAATAGTATGAAAATTTTTTGAATCTTAATTGAGGCTACTTATAGTAGTACAAAGTAGTGTACAAAGATAAAAAGGACAAAGGAGGTGGGAAACTTAGGTATAAACATATTCCAACCCCAAGCCCAACTTCCAAGACATCTAATCCAGAATGTCCTTGCTGTTTAATTAAATAAATAATGTGACATTCAGTAGTCCCATTGAGTATATGCAGTATAACTTTGTGTTCAGTCTCTAGTCTTTCCTTGTTGTTGTTGGATTCCTGCATTTGTTCTGAAATTGCAGAGTGAGCTGGGATTTCATTGAAGCTGAAATTTCCGCCATCAATGCTGTTTCTGACATAATTTTGCCAGGATCAGATTTCTAATCTGCTGACTCTTCACAGAGTACACAATGAGATTCATTAGAGGGGGAACTAGAAGGAAGATATCAGCTATTATGACCCTAATAACTGGAGAAACATTTTTGGCAAAGCGGTGAAGGGCCGCCAAGGTGATGATGGGCACATAGAAGATGAGCACGGCGCAGATGTGGGAGACGCAAGTGTTGAGGACCTTGAGGCGGCCCTTGTGTGAGGCAATGCCCATAACAATTTTCAGAATCAACATGTAAGACACAGAAACGCATATCAAGTATGATACAGACAAAAGAGCTGCAAAAAACCCATAGATGATACTGACCCCGTTGTCAGAACAGGCCAACTTCATGACATCTTGGTGGAGGCAGTAAGAGTGAGATAAAAGGCTTTTCTTACAGAATTTCAGCCTCTTTAGAATAAAAGGGAAAGGCAAGACAACTGAAATAGATATTGCAGCAAATACAAGGCCAACTTTAATGACTCTGTCACTGGTGAGGATGGAGGTGTATCTCAAAGGGTTGTAGATGGCTATAAAGCGATCAACAGACATGATGAAAAGTACTGATGACTCCATAGCTGAGAATGCATGAATGAAAAACTCTTG
>RJWJ010037707.1:0-15378 GCA_004363605.1 Indri indri
GGGTCGGCAGAATCAACATTGTTAAAAAAGTTGATCTTAATTGAAATGAAGAAGAGACAAAACACAGAGCAGAAGTTAAGAAATAAATAATTCCACTAACTTAAAAAAGATTAATTCAAAACTTAAACATTTAACACCTATGATATATGAGATACTTTTTGTGGTATTGGTAATAGATTCAAATATGAATGAAATACTCGCAAGGAATTTGTAGTATAACAGTCAACACACACATTTATCCATACAGCTAATCCCTGATGTGATCAAAGAATTAGTATGTGCACCTAAATTAATGAACTAGACATAACTACAATTCTATAGAAATGTAGTTACTAATTTATAAAACTTATAAATTCCAAGTATATTAAGTTTGGCTATATTTAGTGCTCTAAAACCTAGTGTTTTGGACATTTTTTCTCATCTAAAAATATTTCTTAAATTAGCTTTGAAATAAAACTGGAAAACATTTTAATTGCCATGATTGCCCATTCTGCTGATAGTGGTCAAATCGACTTATTTATTATTCACTCAAACACACAGAGTAGAGAAAATATATTTTTTCCTAAAATTGCATACATTTATTTCCAAGTGTAATTTTGAGGAGAAAGCCCACAGGACCTAGAGAGGAAATTGTTAATATTATTTATTATATCCTTAGGGCCATATATACACAGGGCAGAAGAGAACTAATTATGCCAAAGAAAGGTTCTTCCCCATGGACCTGACACAATAATGGAGAATCTGATTTCTTTCTGAAAGTAACCAGCCAATGAGGTTTCGTAGAAACCATTTTTATTAGAGGGCTTGAAGGAATTACATTGTTTTGGACAGAGAACACAAAGAAAATTGGAACTAAGTTTTGTATATTTCAATTTAAACTCTGCTTTACTTGAAAAAGTAGAAGAAATCTGATAATATACAAAAGTGTTGCTATATATTGGCAGAAAAAACTGGAGCAATTGTAATAGGACATGAAACCATGCATATAATTTAGAATGGACAGAAAAAAAATGAAATGCTTTAAAGAAAAAGCCAAATTAGTTTATATCATGAAAACCAAAAGAATTTGAATTCCTTCAGTACATAGCCAATTAATCTCAAGACATTCGCTTAAATTTTTAGTGACTTCATTTTAAGAGAAGGTGTAGTACTTTACTTTCTACATAGCTCAAAGAGATTGCACATAAAAATGAAGTATTACGATATTAAATCTAGAAACATATCTCTTGATATTTGGAGGTCAATGTAAATATATATGTAATGTGATAATCTGTGTATAACTATCACTATCTCTCAACCATAGCTAAGAAAATGTAGTGAAAGCCTTTTTTATAACTAAACTTATATGACTATTTTAATATACTTAATGACAAGCTATTTTATTTTTTCTTTATTCATGAGTGACAGTCACATGACAATTTCTATTATGTTTCATTTTACGTGTATTTTATTTTCTTTGTTCACAAAGAAAATAGAAGTGAAATTTTGTATTTTTTTTAAGTAGGTCCTGTTTCTGCATTCCATTTTGTTAGATTTTTTTATGTCATTGGCTACACTTTTGTCAATATAATCTTGTTCTATGTAACTCTTGATCATTTAAAGCTATTTTCACTATAATCTTCTGAAGTACTCTTAGAAAACAATCAGCAAAAACATGCAGATAAAGAAATATTTAGATATATTTTTAAAATAAGACAGACATAATAACATTCTCTAATGTTCTCTTATTGTACCATGAGATAAGACTTTCTCTTCTTCCTTCCTCTCTTTCTCTCTCTCTCCCCATCCCCACCTTCCCATTCCTTCCCTTCCCTTCCTTTTTTTTTTCTTTTTTTCCTTCTTTGGATAATCCTTGTAATCATAATATACAGCAAAAGCAAAAGTCCTTTCTCCCCAAATCATGTGTCTATTCACATTCTAGGCCCATATTATAGATATGTAATCTACTATTTTGAAAGAGTTTATTGCAGGATAATCTTTCTCTATTCACAACTATTATGGGTTGAATTGTATACCCCCTAATTCATATGTTGAAGTACATTTCAGCTCCTCAAAATTTGACTTTGTTGGAGATAGGGCCATTAAAGAGTTTATAAAGTTAAAAGATTATGTGTATTGTTTCTAAAGAGAATTGATGTGTATAAAAGTTATGTTTCAAATGGGCTCTTATCCAGTATGAACTGGAGAAGTGACTAGGGCACAGACCACACAGAAGATTGATCGTGTGAGGAATCCACAAGATGGTGGCCATCTGCAAGCCAAGAAGAAGCCAAACTTGCCAACACATTGATCTTAGACTTCTATATCTTCAGTATTGTGAGGAAATGAATTTCTGTTGTTTAAACTACCCAGTCTGTGGTATTGTGTTATGGCAGTCCTAATAACTTAATACAACAGCTTATGTGCTTGTGCATTTAAGGGTTGTAACTTTAACATGTCCCTTTCTTTTTGTGCACTCACTCTCTCCTCAGTGACTGCATTCTCTTTAGGTCAACTATTTCAAACTGGCGACTTCAAGTACAATTTTATTGGTGCTGATGTTTCTCGAACTTCAGCCCCCATTCAAAAAAAACCTCTCCAGTGATTGAAATTCACACATAAAACAGATTAGTGGATATACGCTTGATTGGTCCATGAGTTCTGCAAACTCAGTTTGTCCCAAATGAATTTTTCATCTTTTCCTACCAATCTGTTCATCTGCTCAAACATTTACTATGTCAGTAAATGGCAACATAAACCAGTAAGTGGACCAATCTAGAAACCTGGGTGTCTATCATTTTTGTGTCAATTGTAGTTTCTTAAGTACTATAATGGTATGATGTTTAGTTGATTGCCTTTAATAGTTTCATAGTTATACTTGAACTTTCACGTTTAAATAAATTTAGAATTTGTTTTTCAAGTTTCACAAAAACAAGGAACTAATTAACAAACAAACAACCAACCAAACAATCTCCTAACAAATAAAAACTACTATAATATTCATTAAGATTACCTGGAATGTAAATATCAATATGGCTATAATTAACATCATCATTTTTTATATTTTATATAAACTTTTTATATATTTTAAACTATAATCCAAAGGGCGGGGGCATGTTCTTGCTTTCTTTTTTTTTTTTTTTGTATCACAAGAGATGGCTTAACAGAATTTTCTGAGCAGAGATCATGAGATTGTTTTTGCTGGGGATGGGTTTGATCAGGGCCATCAACTATAGTTAAAGAGCAATCACCTGCAGCTGAAAACCCCCTTAAAAGCTCTGTATTTCTGTTTATAGAGAGGATGATTATACTTTAAGATGAGAGTCACCCATTCTCCTCATTTGCTGTCAAATTAATAAACATCTCTTTTCTTTTCCTCAATCCACTTGTCCTTGTTCTTCTGATGTGGCCTCAGGGACAATGTCAAACTTTGAGTAACAGAATCATTATACTACTATTAATAATCATGGCAGCTATAGAGTCAGATTTCTTGGTGTTAATCAACTGACATGGGCTCAGGTGAATGTATCATGAACTAAGATATTTTGTAAGATAACAGGTACTTATAGAATCTGTTGAATTCTAGACAGCTCAGTCTGGAAGATGGGCAGAAAGGAAGCAAGCCAAAGAGGCAGGGAACACAGCATATATGTGTTTGGTATTCTACTGAGCACTGGCTCCACTGGACTCTTGCTCCTGATGGACTTTCAATTATATTACTCCAGTTGGAATCTCAGTGCTCTCACAGCCACTGTGAATAATTGATCAACTGTTCCTGAGGCTTCGTTTCACACCCTCCACATAGAAGGGTATGAGCATCCTGTGTACCTGAAACATTGATTATCTCCACTATACAAACAACTATCCTCAGGTGTCCAATAACCAGAAATATCTTTTATCACATAATTAGTCTTCTAAGAATGTTCCTAGCATATGTATGGTAATTATGCTTCATACAACTAATTATGCGTCATACACATTTGTCCTTCCCAGAAGAAATAAATTTAATTCTCATCAATTATACCTTTAAGTCCCATATCTCTGGATGATATCCTTTCCACCTCGTTTTGTAATTAATCACATGATATTTTGAGATTAAATCATAAATGTAACAAACATGATTACACCCTATATTAAATATTAAGAGAAATGAAGTTATATTTCAAAACAGTCAATACAAATAACTATTACCATTTTTATTTCTGTTGAAACTTCTATTTTCTCTAATATTAATTTTTGTTCCTTTTGATTTTTACAATCACCACTGCTGGCTGGGGTTCTTGACCTGATGAAGATATGTTGCCTATCATTCCCAAGGGATTTCAGCTGTTGGCAATCTGGCTTACGGGATAGCAGATTCTTCATTTGGTTTTTGCCAATAGGCTTCTTGGTGTGAAGATATGTCCAGAAAATCTCCCAGCTTTCATTTTTCTCTTCTGTGCCCCTATTGTGTAGAAACAACTGTGTTTCCATCTGAATGTCAGGCACTATAACACCAGTCCCCACTGTAATATTGTAATATACCATAGTAAAGCACTTGCTTTCTGTTTACCCAACTATCTCTTAAAGAAACCAAAATATGTGAGTGGCTATTTCAGATCCTTAAGAAGTAGGAGAATGACCCTCTCCCCTCTTGATGCACTTATTTTCTTTGGTACTAACTAGAAAAATCCATTGATATGTAATTTGAAAGGATAAATGAATGAGAGAAAATGACTTTTGTATACATTAAAGTGTATATATTAAGAATAAACACAAAAGAATATTCAATTTTATAATTAATAAGTAAATTTAGCAAGACTGCTAGATGCTAGAACAAAAGCAATAAAACTATTCATATACCATCAATGAACAAACAAAAGTGAAATTTTAGTATACTACTTATAATCACATAAAACTCAAATAACACGAAGGGAAGAATCTAAGAAATAAAGCTAAAGTTTCTACACTGTAAACTGTACAGTGTTATGGAAAAGTTATATAATATTTATAGAGCTATTCCCTCCTTACTGATTGGGAGGTCAATATTATAAAAATGATTCTACCCAAGTTGATTTATAGACAGGTTCTAATTCTAGTTATAATACAGTAAGTGTGTTTTATATTGACATAGAGAATCATTGTGGAATTTGATAATTCTAAAATTTATATGAAAAAATGGTTAAAAATAGTCAAAATAAACTTAAAGATAAAAAAATTTGGAACATTTACACTATCAGAAATTAAGACTTATTGTAAGTCTATAATAATGTTACACAGGAGATAATAGTTGAGAAATAGACATACACATATATTGTCAGACTGGTTTTCTGATCAATCTGACACTGTAGTTCCATGGGAAAAAGGACTCTCTTTGTAGTTCAAGGATAATTGAATATTCACATAGAATAAAACATTAAATTATCTTCCAGATAAATTTTAGATTTTAAAATGCTATGTAAAATTATAAGCCTATTGGGAAAAGGTAAACACCTTTATGTGTTTGATACAGGCAATACCTCCTTAAAGTGAATGCAAAAACCATAACCATAGGAAAAAATCAATTAAATAATATTAAAATTAGGACTTTCCATTCCTAAAAGTTATATAAAAGTTAAGCTTTAGAGGGAGAATTCATTTGCCACACAGATATGAGAAATGGTTCATATAAAACAAGTTTTACAAGTAAAAATACAGGAAGTAACAAATAAAGGATTCACAAATAATTAAACATATTAATGACAGTATAACCTCTTCTGTAAAGCTGCCCTTATAAAAAATAGTGCAATAAGTTTATGGTAATTATTAATATTAATGCGTTCCTAAGTAACAGAATGACTTTCCTTTGTTCCCTTTCTGAGTAACATGCTTGTGTACCCATCAAATATTGTTGACTTTATAGTCACATTAGCATTGAATATTTTTCCCATAGGATCCCCAATATTTTAGTTTTATTATAGCACCAATGAGAAGTTTGAAAAGCAGCAACTTTAGGTATAGTAATTACTGGACTCATTTACAAAACATTTGTATAGAAAAACACGAAATATTTAAATTGAGGATATACTGTACTTATGGTTGTAACAATTATTTCCAATTTTGATAGGACAGATTCATCAGAGAAATCTACATGGTTTATGTAGATTTTGGATATTCCACCAGAAGTTTTCAAGTGTATTCAACATGGTACCCCAAATTGGTCAGATAACCCTAAATTCATACCAACATGTCACTCTTATTTTATTCACTAACTCAAGTATACTCTTCACTTCATTCAACTTGATCAGCAGACAAAACTTTTTAAAACTGAACATGTAACCACAGCTCAAACTCAATATAAACAATAAAAAATAAAATGAAAACCTACTTCCATTATTAAGGCCATTCAAGGTAACTTTAAAACAAAACCAAACTATAAATCCCATTAAAAATTAGCATCTTCTTTTTTTTTCCCCACAGACAGTATAGAATACAATAAATCTCTCCCAGTTTTATTTTGCAGAACAGTTTCAACTTAAAGAATGCATTTGAATGTCTCTGAACAGTCAGGTTAGCTCTTAAAAGAACAGACTTTTCATTAAAATTAGGCATAGCCTTTTTAACGTCTATAGACTTACATTTGATACAGGCTGTTTTTGTCTATAATCTTCTGTTAAAAGCAGGCACACTTGATGTGTGCCTTATGGCACTTCCATTTACACAACTTCACTTTACCTTTCTTCCTATTTTCTATTTTTATTTTTTTGTGGATACATAGTAGTTTTACATATTTATGGGTAGTACATGTAATATTTTGATACAAGCATACAATGTGTAATAATCAATTTTTGGTAACTGGGATATCCATTGCCTCAAACATTTATCATGTTATGTGTTGCAAATATTTCGAATTTACTCTTCTATTTTGAAATATATAATAAATTATTGTTAGCTACAGTCACCCTGTGTGCTACCACACACTAGATTTTATTCCTTCTATCTAACTGTATTTTTGTACTCACTACTCGCCGCCCCACTACACTTCCCATCTCTGGTAACCACCATTCTATTAACTGTCTCCATGAAATCAATTTTTCTAGCTCTCACATATGAGTGACAGCATAGGATACTTGTATTCCTGTGTCTGGCTTATTTCACTTAACATAGCATCCTCCTAGTTCCCTTCTTATTGTTGCAAGTGACAGGATCTCATCTTTTAATGGTTTAATATTATTCCATGCTGCATGCATACCAGTTTCTTTATCCATTCATCTGCTGATGAACACAAGTTGATTCATGTCTTGTGTTATTGTGAATAGTGCTTCAATAAGCATGGGAGTGCACGTATCTCTTCAAGATGATGATTTCCTTTCTTTTGGATATATACCTAGCAATGGGATTGCTGGATCATATGGTAGTTCATTTTTTGTTTTTCGAGGAAACTTCATACTATTTCCATAGTGGCTGTACTAATTTACATTCCCACCAAGAGTGTGTAAGTATTCCCCTTTCTCTGCATCCTTGCCAGAATTTATGTTCTTTTGATAATAGGTATTTTAACTATTATCAAATAATAACTAACAAATACTATTAATAATAGTTAATTAGTTAATAATAATTAACAAATACTATTAACAACTACCTTTTGATAATAGGTATTTTAACTGTGGTGAGATGAAATCTCATTGTGGTTTTGGTTTTCACATCCCTGATAATTCGTAATGTTAACCATTTTTGTCATGTACCTGTTCGCCATCTGTATGTCTTCTAAGAAATGTCTATTCAGATCTTTTGCCCATTTTTAATCAGATTATTTGTTTTTTTGTTATTGAATTTCATATATATTCTTGTTATTAATCCCTTGTCAGTTGAATAGTTTGCAAATATTTTCTCGCATTCTGTAGGTTGTCTCTTCACTTTGTGGATGCATCACTTATTTTAACCACAATTTAATAGAAGCCTCTAGTTACTGTGGCCCTATACTCCTCCTCTCAGTGGAGGAAGTTTATTAAGAGTGGGAAAGAGCAAGCTACCAGAGAGAATACAGTGTTGAGAGGTAGAGATGGAAAAAAAAAGGGATGAGTCCTTAAATCTAACTTGTTTCTTCCCTGTTGTTGAAGCATTTAAATACATATTTTTCTTAACCTATTTACTGCTGAATTTTTATCACTTTCCATAAACTGCTGAATAATTATTAATTTCAAAGTGTGATTAGGCCGGGCGCGGTGGCTCACCCCTGTAATCCCAGCACTCTGGGAGGCCAAGGCGGGCGGACTGTTTGAGCTCAGGAGTTCGACACCAGCCTGAGCAAGAGAGAGACCCCGTCTCTACTAAAAATAGAAAGAAATCAATCGGACAACTAAAAATATGTAGAGAAAATTAGCCGGGCATGGTGGCGCATGCCTATAGTCCCAGCTACTCAGGAGGCCGAGGCAGAAGGATTGCTTGAGCCCAGGAGTTTGAGGTTGCTGTGAGCTAGGCTGACGCCACAGCACTCACTCTAGCCTGGGCAAAAGAGTGAGACTCTGTCTCAAAAAAAAAAAAAAAAGTGTGATTAATAGAAACTCAAGTTTGTCATGTATTCGAATGACAAGAGTGAATAATACACAAGAATTTTTTATCCTCAATCTCACATACCCCAGATTTAGGAAACAGAAAACAATTTTGGGAAAAAAAATAGACAACAAAAGTTTATAACATAAACACTGCATTCTTTTTTTTTCTAGATCCATATGAATAATCAAAATGATTATTGAAAATCAGGAGAATGAGAGAAGAAAATGTGAGTAAGGTGGGGAGAGAAGTTAACTGATTTTTAAATTTGGCTTTTATTGTTTAGGTTATATTGCAACAAATACATACACAAAAATATCAATAATTTTACCCCTCCAGACATTACAGTTCCTGCTCATGTCTTACAGAAGTCAGCAGGACCAAAGATTGGGAGTCTGCTCCACCAGTCACTTAGGACACACTCTGCAGGTGCATCACATGGAACATGTGGTTCCAGGTCAGAAGAGGAGGGGAAGAAAAACTGAAGGGTCTTAAATTTATTGTCCTAAAAGTGACACATGCAGTTCTACTCACTGACCATTAACTAGGAATAATTACGTTTCTATTTGAGGGATGCAAGGGAATTAGGAAATGTGGGAGAACATATGGATATTCAGAGACTGTCATTATATATATGTAAATATCTAAATGAGTTTTCAAAGTCATAAAGAAAGAGACTTTGTAATAGACTTTTTTATATGGTATAAGGCTCAATGATATTCTAGTATTTAAGCAAATATAAATGCCACGAAAAAAATCTTGTTTTTAAGTAATTCAAAGAAATTAAGTAATTATATAATTAGCATAATACAGTTAATTATATAATTAACACAGTATTTAATTATATACTTAGCATAGTATAATAATTATATAATTAGCCTAATTCATCAGTAATGGTTACTGTCCACATCAAAAAATGTCTTATTCATGTTTCCTTTTCCACAGAGTATAAAATATTTTCATTTTTTCTCATGGGCACATAAAATCTCTCATCCATTATTTTCAGAAATGTCATGTGAAAAGTTTATCAATTCTTTTTAAACATTACAGGAGAAATTAGAGAAATTGATTATGACAAGATGTGATTTGAAGATAATTATTGCAATAATTTTTGCTTAATATAGATGTCATGTAAATATATTATAATAGTTTATGCATTCTCATGATAATTTACAGATATAAAATTATATTAACATTGCTTATTTAAAAATTTAAATACTTCAGGATTTAAATATTAGGCAGCTATGACATTAATTTTAGTAAGTGAGAAAACTGCAAAGATCAATTGTCCCAGAACTTCCATTCTTAAAAAATGGAGGCAGAAATATAAGACGATTTATAGAAATCTGACAAAAAGTACATTATAGTTAACAAAATCACCATGAAAAATAATTCCTTCCCTGTAAAGTTACATTGCAAACTGTGAATAGGAAGATGCATCATAAATTTCAAATTCGGCTAACTTATTATTGTTTCTTCTCATGTTATATCATGTATTTTGATAAAATCGTGTTTAAAGAGAAGACTAATCAGTAAATAAGAAGTTAATTCATTAAATTTATTAGCAAGTTGATTAATATTTGTCCTCTCTTTTTCATCCCCGAAAATGGATTAAATAAAATAACTTGCCATCTATGAGATCATACACAGGGATTAAAAATAAAATAGAGATTGTTTATTTTTGAAAAGACTAAAAAAGTAAGAAGTATTAGAAGCAACTGAAGGAATGTTGCATTTAAAATGAGAATTTCTAGCCATGAATTATAGGCTTTATGGAAGACATCTTAGCTTGTCCCAATTATTTTAACAAAGGACACAGAGAACCACAGAAAGGTACTGATGTAATACTATTTGATGAGCATATGCAAATAATATGGCAGAAAAGCATAGCTCTCTTCTTTCTTTGGGACAGGGATACTCACAAAAATATAGTATTTTCATCATCTGTATTTTATAAATATTATAAAACAATTTTTACTTCCATTCCTACCTTTGTAAGTGGAATAGAATAATTGGTAGGCAGCTTCGAATTCAATCAATCATCTTAATTTCTATAAAAGCTACTTTCTCCATGACACTATTTTTTTTAGAAATTCCCACAGAAAAAAAATTCATGGCATTCATCTGTGGGGGGCACAATTGCTATTCAAATATTACTCCCTATGCAAATATAAATGATTTTGTTTTACGTAAAATAATATAGTTGATTAAATTTTAGTACCTGGATATCATGTTTAAATTCAGTATTAACAAAAGCCAAATGATGATATAAGTATCTAAAAAGGCTAAAGAAATACAGATACAATCCTAACACTGGTAACCAGCTATTTCAGGCTTTCAGCAGCAAGTAAGGTTTACTATTAATAGAATGCTGGTGTGCTGACACGACTATATAATATTTATTGCAATGTAATTCCATTCAACTTTAGAAAAGTAACATTATTCTCTATAATGAATTCTAAACATACCCTAGACCAGAAAAATAATTTCAATTAATTAAATATATAATTTCAATATGCTTTTAAAATATACTTTTAAAATGCTTTTACTGGATTATTTTATCTGAAAGCCTCTCTTTTCTTCCTTATTCCCCTTTCCTTCGTTTCTTTCCTTCTTTCCTTCCTTCCTTTCTCCCTCCCTCCCTTCCTTCCTTCCACCCTTCCCTTCTTTCATTCAGTCTTCAATTCACTGTTCAAAAATGTACATTGTGTACTTAATATGTACCAAGGACTGCGTTTGCTTAGAAGTGAAAAATCTAAGAATTCTAAAGGAACTTTCAAGGTAGGTGAATCCATTAATTGCCTTGTAATCCAACCTGATGAATTTCTCAAAACAAAAATCTCATGAATCCTCACTCAAATCAAGAAATATTGTTACCAAAAACCCAAGAGGCCCTTTATTGATTCTTCCCAGTGGCTGCCTGATACACCAAGCCAATGTTGGGCTAATTAACTCTCAGGAAGAGCAAATAAACCAACTCCTAATTTGCAGAATTTCCCCATTATTCCAGTGTTAACACCCATACCATGAGCTAGCTCATGCTACCAAATGAACGTGGAATTAGAAAGAGCAGCAAAGGATTTGCTCTTGGGAGAAAACAGGAGCCATCCTCAGCACGTTGCTGCTGCACAAGAGTACAGGAATCATTACTTCTAAAGCAAGAGATTAGATTTATCTGCTTTTGAACTTTAACAAAAGTGATCTTTTACATCTGGCATCTTTCATTTAATATTAAGTATGAGATTCTTTCTGGTAGTTTTGTGCCGTGTGTTTATTTTTGTTGCTGTGCGATGTAAAATTGTAGAAACATATCACAATTAATTTATCCTTTCTACACTTGATAGACATTTCAGTAGTTTCCAACTTAAGGCTATTAGAACTAGTACTATTACGGGTTCACTTGTGCATGTTTCCTGTGCACATATGCCTGTATTTCCATTGACTATTTACCTAGTCATGAAATTTTTGAGTTAAAAGTATGTGCAACATTACTAGGTATTGTCAAACAGTAATAATACAAAGTAGGTATACTATTTTACTCTCCCATTAGCAATAGGTTAGTGATTCATTTTACTACGTTGACAACACTCAGTCATTTCATTTCGTTTATTTTTACTTCATTTTTTCGTCAGGTCGATGAAAGTATAACCACTAACAGTAACATTCAATGACTTTTGGCAAATGTACACAGTCATATAATCACCATCACAATTAAGATACAGAACATACCCATTACTCCACAGAGTTCCTTCTAGACGCTTTGAAGTTGATCCCATTTCCTGCTCCCAGCCACTGGCAATGACTGATCTATTTTCTATTCTTATTATTTGCTTTTTCCAGAAAGTCAGCTATATTCCATTCTACAATATGCAACCTCTTGAAATAGAGTTTTGTTCACATAACATAATGCTCCTGGGATTCATCTTGGATGTTTAAGTAGTACATTCCTTTATGTAATGTGTGCTATTTCATTTAAGGATGTGTCATTATGTGATTATCCATTCACCTTAAATGTAGATACGGGTAGTATACAGATTTGGGTAATTATAAATTAAGCAGCTACAAACAGTGATGATTTATGTGGACATATCTCTATATATCTTTTGCTTCTCTAGGAGTGGGTTTGCTGATCCATAAGTCATGTATATGTTCAACTTTATAAGAAACTGCAAGACTGTTCTCCAAAGTGATTATATCACTTTTTAATTCCCGCCAGCAATAATTGAGAGTTCTAGTTTTTCTACATTCTCATATTGCTAGTTATTTTAACAGTAGCTGATCTAAAGAATATATTGTGGTATTTTATTGTTTTACTTTGCATTTCTTAATGATAAATGATGAGCAAGTTTTTATATGCTCATTTGCATCTGCATGTATTTGTTGGTGAAGTGTCTGTTCAGCTCTTTTGCCCAAATATTTTTAGTTTTTTAGTTATTATTCAATTTTAAGAGTTATTTATATATATTCTAATTACAAGTCCTTTGTCAGATACGTGATTCACAAATATTTTTTCCAGATTCTAGCTTACCTTTCATTCTATCAACAGTGAATTTCATAAAGCAAAGGTTTTTAATTTTGGTAATGCTCAATTTGTCTTCATAAAACCGAGATCACGCATATTGTCTCCTGTGTTCTTAAAGATGTTTTATAATTTGGGGGTGTACATTTAGGTCTATGATACATTATGAGCTAATTTTTGGTAAAATGAGAGGTACACATCATGGTTTATTATTTTGACACATGGAAATCAAATTGTATCGGCACCATTTATTGAAAATACATTAATTTCTCTAGTGCATTACCTTTGTAACTTTAGGAAAAATCAATTGACATATTTAGGTGGGTTTATTCATGGGTTCTCTACTCTGTTTCATTGATCTGGGTGTCTCTCATTTGCCAATACCACACTTTCTTGATTACTATAGTTTCATTGTTAGTGTTGAAATTGGGTAGTGTCAATCCTCCAATATTATTTTTCTTTTTCAGAATTCTCTGGTTATTTTAGTTTCTTTGCTTTCTCATATAACTTTTAAAATCAGATCATTGATATCTACCAAAAAAATTGCTGTGATATTTATTGAGATTGTATTGAATCTGAAAATCAAATATCAGAGAGAACTGTTATCTTAACGATATTTATCTTTCCAATACATGAACATTGTTTATCTTCCCATTTATTTATATTTTATTTCATTTATTTTATTAAAGTTTTATAGTTTTCAGCATATTGAAACTGTAAATATTTTCTACTATTTATACAAAAATATTTTATTTTGGGGTGCTATTGCAAATAATAATTTAGTTTTAAATTTGAGATTCCAATATTTCATGGCATTTTATTAAAGACTACAATACTTTGTTCTGACCAGCAGCAGTCAGTTTGCTTATGCCTCCCCTTCATTCTTTTCTGGGTTGTTTTAAAGGTTTTTTTTTAACGTATTCATCTAGAAGATTCTTTATTTTAAGGTGACAATTTTTAAGGTTAATTTTGCCCCATATTTAAGGTGTGACTTTTGTGTGGTTTCTACTTAATTCACAGGTGTTCACCAAGTTTTACCCAGTCTGGCTGATCAAACTTTGTGCTGCCTCCAGCCCTCGGTGAATTGTTATTCTTTAGTTTAAGGTCTCAGTAGTATTTCTTTACCTCTTATGCACTCTTCACAGCTTTGTGAAGCCCTACTATATACATACATGCACACATATATGTATATGTGTATGCATGTCTTTGAATATAATGCTGAAAATTATACGTGGTTAACAGTTTTCTTCCTCTTCAATAATTTTACTTCCTTACATGATCATGTACTTATCATTTTTTTCACATCTTTTCTTTAACATATAATATTAGAAAGCAACCAAACTTCTATTGTTTCCATACATTCAATTATTACTTTCTCTGATCATATCTCCTGTGTATTTGCTTTCTCCAGCATAAAACAGGTCCTCCTTTTTTGAGTCAGAGACATACCATTTTGGGATTTTTTAAACATTTCCTAGAATCAATAGCACAACCTAATTTCTACTGTAATACACATTTCATTTTAAGAGGTATCTTAGTAGAAACGGAAAGTTTGTTTTATGTAGTGTTCAATTTCAATTGATTGCACCTGTCTTGAGCATTGTGTTAAAAAAGGATTTCTGAGGCATATAGAAACCAAGGGGCAGAGTGCCATGATGCTTTGGCAATATTTGTCAAAATTGTGCTGACAGGGGTAGTTACATACTTGCTAGTCTTATATTAAGTGGGAAACACCTTTTGCTACCTCATACATTTACTTGACATTATGTTAATTTTTAGAACAGAACTGTTCAATATAATAGCCAATAGACACAAGTGGCTACTTAAGGTTGACTTTAAATTAGTTACTAATAAGCATAATTAAAAACTTAGTTGCTGAGCTTCATTAAACTCATTTCAAGTCCTCAGTAGCTGCATATGGCTAGTGGCTACCTTATGAGACAACACAGAGATATAGATCATTTCTATCAAGATAAAAAGTTTTGTCAGACAGTGAAGTGTTACAAAATTTACACTTCAGTTTGATAGATATATAATTGACACACAATTGACTCCTTAGTTTAAAATAAAATTTTAAACCTAAAATATTAGGTTATGTATTACATATTCTGATTTCCTATTTACTACAATTATGTTTATTTTCTTCTCCCCTATCAAATGACAGGATTTATGATAGACTTCTCTTCCCTCCACAGATATTGACTACATATGGGAAAATTCATAATATGTTTCTGAAAAAGAAACTGCTAACAGTATTTCACGTCAAAATTATGATAATGCACTAATTGGTGTAAAAAGTGTGCTCCGTGTTATCATCTACAGAAGACACTCCCTTTGTGCATGGATTTAGCTATTCAAATGACGTGATA
>RJWJ010037708.1:0-15383 GCA_004363605.1 Indri indri
GCTAATTTTTTTTTTTTTCTATATAGATTTTTAGTTGTCCAAATAATTTCTTTCTATTTTTAGTAGAGACGGGGTCTCACTCTTGCTCAGGCTGGTCTCGAACTCCTGACCTTAAGCGATCCACCCGCCTCGGCCTCCCAGAGTGCTAGGATTACAGGCGTGAGCCACCGCGCCCGGCCTGTGAAAGTAGTTTTAATGTTGATGCTTTTCTTAGACCTTGAAACTCTACTGTAGTCACCTTGCTTGCCATTGTTGACACTATTAACTTTGCAGGAAGTAGAATAACCAAACAAGTTAGGCTGCTTGCAGTAAAAAGGCCGTGATGTTTCCTGGACTTATTTGTCTGCGGTTAATGCTGGTTGGTGGCATGAATACCAATTATCTTTGTATGAATAAAGAAATGCAGGTATGTGCCCTGCTTTCTAGGTTCAAAACACTGGTTTGCTTCTACCAGAGAACTGATAGGAGAAGAAAGTGGGGACAATTAGGAAATAGCCATCTGTGTTTTTTATCTCAAAGGCCTGCCGTCCATGCCTATCTAGAAGCTAACGGGGATGAGGAGCAGGGGAGACTAGGCAAAGTCAGGCACGTGGCAATTTGTAGTGATGATTAATTGTAAAATCAGGTACCATTCATCTCAAGCTCCTTCATTTTGTTTTGCTTTTTAATGACATTAAAAATTGTGGTCATCCTGTGCTATTTGTCTCTTATTGATAGTTGACTGTTTCTCTTGTAGTATTCACTGGCCTACGCCTGCTTGAAGTTAGTCAATTACTCCTTCTTCTTCTGGTTGCCCTTTTATCTGAGTAACAACTTTAGATGGAAGGAGGCTGAAGCTGACAAGCTGTCCATTTGGTACGATGTTGGGGGAATCATAGGTATGCCAGTGATGAATCTTTTTCCATAAGAAAGACTCACTAGTCATCTTTTATTGGGTTATAAAATCTGGCTTCGTTTAAAGTTTCATTACTTATTTCATAGCCATTTTTCCTAAACTGTCCTACTAGTACACAGCCAAACTCTTAAAAAAATAAAAAAAATAGAAGTCCATAGAAAGGAAGACTCGACCAAAGGCAGGGCTGTGATTTATATATATAGCTCTTTTTTCTCAGTCCTTTGTTGATGGATCACTTCTTTTCTCTTGGAAAGCCCACGGGAATTCTTTAAATGCAACCCTTTCATACCCTTTCACTGATATCCTAGCTCTAAATCTTCTAACAGAGATCCAAGTTAGAATGTGAATATGTTCATTTTATCCACCTCCCACCTTCCCCACTACCCCTAGCCAAAGACGGGAAAAAATACAGTAGTTCCCTCGTATCCATTGTTTTGCTTTCCGAAGTTTCATTACTTCCAGTACACTAGAGTAAGATTTTGAGAGAGAGAGAGAAACCATTCACATCACTTTTATTGCAGTATATTATAATTTTTGATTTTGTTATTGTTAATCTCTTACTATGCTTGATTTATCAATTAAACTATATCATGTGTGTGTGTATGCGAAAAAACATATACAGGGTGTTTGGTATTATTGATGGTTTCAGGCATCCACTGGAGGTCTTGGATCATATCCCCTATGGATAAGGGGGGGTCTACTGTCATACCTTAGTGTATAGATTGTCAGATCATAGAGATAGGAATGCCAGTAGAGATTAATTTTTGTGTTTTGCAATTGCTTCATTGTAAACAACAGATTTTAGTAGTGACTTTTTGCTCTAGCCAGAAATATGAACAAGGAAGTAAGAAACTTAAAAAAGACAAACAATACATTTTAGTGGGTATTACTCATATGTCTATGGTAAAACCTTAGTATCCTTTCTATAATGTTTACATTTAGAACTGTGGTGTAACTCAACTGCTCTGAGCACATGAAAGCACGCAGTATATCCTTAGGTGATATACCATTGTTGTATTTCAGTTTGGCTGTCCTAAAATGAGGTTGCTATTTTAGACCTGCCCATACTTCTGTGTCCTCTGAAGTTAAAATTGCCTAGGTGCTGCTGCCTGATGCGGATGTACCAGATGTCCCGTAGCCCTAGAACTCACAATGGTACTTATCTAAATGTGACAGTGTGGCTTGGAGGATTCATATCGCCTCTTTTTAAGCATCCTGACATATTAGTTATTACCAAACCCTAATTGCTGCATTTAATTTTAGTGAATTTTAGTGGCTACTATTAATAGTCTGTGAAGCATGGTTCTTAATCATCTTTTAAATTAAAAAGTGGTAAAGTCAGGAATAGCATTCACTTCTTGTTTTCATAAGGGACAGTGGATGGTTTTGATGATTTTTCCTATTTGTGGTAGCCTGTCCCCATTGGCCATCATGGCGATATAATAGTTCATCTTCCTGAAAGGAATTTATGGAAGAAACTTTTTGGAGAGTCAGCCATCTTTTTGGATAGACCAGTGTTATGATCCTGCCAGTGAGACTAAAAGGTACACGGGGAGCGTGCCTTGGGTCACTGAGCTGAATTAGAAATGATTTTGATTATGACATGCTCTTTGTGCTTGAAGGTGGAACCTTGCAAGGCTTCATCTCTGACATATTGCAGAAGAGAGCTCCCGTTTTAGCTTTAAGTCTGCTTCTGGCGATTGGGTCCCTCATCGGGTATAGTCGTGAGTATTCCTATGTAATTATGTTTTTCCCCTGATCTCTTAGGAATAGGCATTTGCCTGGAGTCAGCGATCAGCCCTGGGGAGAGCCTTGAGACCAGCTACAAGGCATGATATGCTCCCTTTGTACTGTCCTGCGAATGCCTGGGAAAACTGTCATCACATCGTTTTATTTGTGTCGGGGGGAAACTGGCATCTCTGCTGCTTTGTTGATTTGTTTAAAAGCTTGCTTGGGAGTGTATATGCTTTGTTTGAGGGGAGGCTCCAGAGGGACAGCATTATAGCCAATAAAACAATAAAAGGGGGACAGGTTTCAAAAGCGGAAAGATGGTAGTTAGTAGGTTTGGTATATATCCCTTAAGATGCTGGGGTGATGGGAGTAGAGTTTTTCTTTAGCTTTTAGAAGTCTCATTAGCTTGAGCACCAGCAAGAAACAGACATTACAAATAAAAGTTGGAAGAGGCAGTGAAAGCGTCGTGTCTCTTTGTTGTCTCCGAGAGTGATTTGTGAGGCCACAGAGATTCAGATCTTTCTGTACTGTTCAGTGGAGGCACATGTGATCCGCTTTTCAAGTCACTGTGCACGTCTGTGTCTTCTTTGACAGGTTCTCCAGATGATAAGTCCATTAATGCACTGCTGATGACTGTTACAGGTACGACATATGGCTCTGCTTCACTGTGCTGTTCCTATAAATTCAGAGGAAAAAGGGAAGCTGTTTTCTCCCTCAGTTTGAGTAATATTAAAACCTTAATTACAGAGAACTCAAATGGTAAAAGGAAAGACAGCTCCTTTTCCAGATTTTTTCTCTGTTGTTTTATGACCTCCTCAGTTCTGTTGTGACAGAAGCAGTCCCAGTTGACAGAGGTTTTCTAAAAATTTTTATTGCTGCCCCAGCTTCTGATATTACTTCTGGAAGTGACTTAGAAAGATGCCCTGTTGGAAACCAATTCACCAGCTTTCAAAACAGTATAGCTGATTTTTCCTCCTGTGTTGGAATTGGTCAGTATTTTGTCGCTTGAGCACTAGATGAAATAGTTGAGTGCAATTAGGGATGTATTGTAGAAAAATTACTTACTTTTACACTTTAGATCATACTTGGGAGAGCTACGTGAGGCACATGGAAGTATCTCCAGCCATGGCCCAGATTCACACGGGCCAGCCCGTGCTCAATTATGGGACAGCCTCACTGAGCACAGCGGCATATAGAATCACGTGCACCATTTCAATAGCTTTTTCCTCTTCTCTCTTTTTTTCACTGTTAAGTTGGATAGTCAAATGCTCATATGATGCAACTCTACCATAATAGAATTTGTTTGACAAGTTAGTGCAATCAGTTATTAATGAATGCAAACTTCACAGGATTAGAAAGGCTGGTGTTTCACTATAGTTTTTATATCTTTGGGTTCTATAAAATATACTAAAGTGTCACATAATTCAAGAAGGGATTTCAGAAAAGTGATTGCTAACTACTTGGAAGATGATACTATCTGGGAGAGTTCTCCTCCCCTTTTTTTATTTCTCTCCAGCATATTAAGTAAAATATTGGGATAATATTTTGCCTTATCCAGTATATTCCTGGTGGCATTATGAATCATGTTTTAATGAGAACCTGTTCTGTTTATGACTTCAGGATTTTTTATTGGCGGACCTTCCAATATGATTAGCTCTGCTATTTCTGCGGACCTGGGTCGCCAAGAACTGATCCAAGGGAGCAGTGAGGCTTTGGCGACCGTCACAGGAATCGTTGATGGGACTGGGAGTGTTGGAGCTGCCGTGGGCCAGGTGAGAGAACAGGAATGGGGCAGGGATTTGAATATTGTCTGCCTACAAAGGTGGAAGAATTTACACCTGCCTGCCGGCCCTCAGTAGGTGGCACTCTTGTGCTATAGAATTCTGTACTGAAAGCCTGAGGGTTTTAGTCTCTTCTGAGATCCAGCTGATGTGCCCTAATATGGAAGGGCCCTCTACCTTTTTTAGTTTTCTTCTTTCCATTCTTTCTTCCGGATTCTTCTTGTCTGCAAGTAAGCTAAAACCTTGTAAGAGAGATAGATCCTTCTGCACCAGCCCACCAGCCCCCTTTTCTAATCTGAACTTGGCACTCTGCAGGGCAGGGGGTGAGACACATGCTTGTCATTATCCCCACCTGGCATTCGAACCCCACCTTTTCGCCTCTCTCCTGCCTCCCTCTACCAAGCACTCTTGTGTATACATGTTCGTTACATGGGTCCCCACCAGACGTGGCCATGGACTCTGCAACTGCCTGAGTCACTTTCTTTGGTTCCTCCATGTCCAGAAATCTGTGATTGTATTTCAAAGGGTGGTTCATAAATGCCTTGCATCAGAATCAGCTGGGATACTCATTAAAGTACAGAACACCGAGCTTGCTACAGACTTGCTGAGTTAGAGCCTGGGGAATCTGTATTTTCAACAAGCCTTCTTGGTGATTCTTACACACTCTGATGTTTGAGATCTTCTGAGCTAAGATTGGCCTGCGCTATACCTAGTCAGAAATATTCAAACTGACCTTTTTTGCATAATTTCAGGCCTTCTCTCAGAAAGGTATCTCTTGTCTGGGACAGTTATGAGTCATACCTTTTCTAGAGTATACCACCACCCCAGGTCATAGAGTGATGATTTTGCAAAAATATGGATTTCGGAATCATCTGCATGGATAAAACATGAAGTGGATGAGTTATTTAATGGGGAAAAAGAATGGAGCAAAACTTTAGGGAATGCCCATTGGTCAAAGAAACAGGAAGCCAGCAAAGTAACATGTAGACAAGGGAATGGCATTTGAGAAGGTGTTAGTAAGGTGACAGATGTAGAGGTCAGGAGAAGGAGAACTGAAGGACAAAGGGCTCTTAGTTTTGACACTGAGAAGATCAGCAGTGGCCTTGAAGATTGCTGTTTTGCTTGCTTAGTGGGGGTAGATCGCTGATGTATGATTGCCAGTGGCTACTGAGAGAGCAGGTATTGAGGTAAAGTAAACCATCCTAATACTTACTGCTATGCGGCCATGTACTATATATTCATTTGTTAATGTCTGTCTCTCACACTATAACGGAAGCTTCATGAGGGCAGCATTTTCTTGTGAGTTCTGCTGTGGTCCTGGTACCCAGAACAGTGCCTGTCACACAGTAGACATTCAAATGTTTGTAGAATGAATGATTGATGTGCTTAGCATATTCGTTTATAAGATTAAAGGACAAAAATTAAAAAAAAAATACTTAGCAGAGGTAGGTGAAGTTTGCTACCTGATCATGCTCTTGACTAGGAATCAAAAAGTGCCCTTGGCCACCAGTTCAGACATCTTCATATATGGTGTACTGTAAAGGGTGACTGTATTGGGCATCCTTTTCTGACATTGTGGGATTTTAAATTGTCCTTCCTCATGAACGTTTTCTTCATTAACTAAATGGGCGGATTATAATGAGCATTTCGGGGAGTTTACTTTTATTTAGAATGCTTCCCTGCCAGTGTTCAGACCCCTACCTGTGAACTTCGGTCAACAGTAGACCGACCTTCACGGTTGGGGAAGCATATCCACTAAATCATTGTTAGCCTTACTCATTCTGCTTCCACTTTGGTTTCTAAATGATTTCCTATTGCCGAAGGGGTGAGATCTCAAACTCTGCGACTTAATATTAAAACTCTATCAGCTTTGTCCTCAGCCACTTGCCGTACTCACCCTGAATAACTTTGTTGCCCCTACCTTGCCCTGACTTCCCAAGAAAAGAATTGTTTTTCCCCCTGGTTGCCGTTGCTATGCACACCTCTAGCAAAACACTTGTCCTGGTTTATCACCTTTATGTGTTTATCTCTCTGTCCTCTGGACTCTGTATTCCTTGAGAACAGAACACTATTTCCTTCATCTTTGTGTTCCCAGTGCTTAGGGCATTTTTGACACACGCTAGGGGCTCTGTAAGATTAAATTGCAGTATCTACCCAAGAGAAATAAGAACAAATGTCCATGTTAAAACTTGTATGTGGCTGGATGCGGTGGCTCATGCCTGTAATCCCGGCAAGTTGAGAGGCCAAGGTGGGAGGATTGCTTGAGGCCAAGAGTTTGAGACCAGCCTGGGCAATATAGTGAGACCCTGTCTCTACAAAAAATAGAAAAATTAGCTGAGCGTAGTGGCATGTGCCTGTAATCCCAGCTACTCAGGAGGGGGAGGCAGGAGGATCGCTTGAACCCAGGGATTTGAGGCTGCAGTGAGTTATGATCATACCACTGTACTCCAACCTGGGAGATAGAGCAAAACCCTGTCTCAAAAAAACAAATAAACAAAAAAACCAAACTTGTACGTGGAAGTTCATAGCAGCATCATGCACAATAGCTGTAAAAGGAGAAACAAACCCAAATGCCATCAACTGATAAATGGATAAACAAAATGTGGTATAGCCATGCAATGGAATATTATTCAGAAATTGAAAAGGAATGAAGGATTGATATTTTAATTTTAATTTTAATGTAGAATTACCATATGACCCAGCAATTCCACTCCTAGGTATATTCTCAGAAGATTGAAAACAAGGACTCAGATATTTGTATGCCAGTGTTTATTGTAGCATTAGTCATAGTGGCCAAAAGGTGGAAACAACTCGAGTGTCCATCAACAGATGAATGGATAAACAAAGCGTGGTATATCCGCACAATGTAAGACTGTTCAACATAAAAAGGAATGAAGTTCCAGTGCATTCTACAACACGGATGAACCTTAAAAATATTATGCTAGTAAAACAAGGCAGACACACAAGGACAACTGTTGTGATTCTGTTTACATGAAATATCTAGAATGGGCAAATTCATAGAGGTAGAAGGCAGGTAAGAGATCACCAGGGGTTGGAGAGAAGGAGTGATGGGGAGTTAATTGCTTAATAGGTACAGAGTTTTTATTTGGGTGATGAAAAATTTGGAGACAGTGATGATGGTTGTACAACATTGTGGATGTAACTGATGCCACTGGATTGTACACTTAAAAATGGTTAAAATGACAATTTTTTTTTTTTTTTTTTTGAGACAGAGTCTTGCTGTCTTGCCTGGGTTATAGAGTGCCGTGGCGTCAGCTTAGCTGATAGCAACCTCAAACTCCTGGGCTCAAGCGATCCTCCTGTCTCAGCCTCCTGAGTAGCTGGGACTACAGGTGCATGCCACCATACCTGTCTAATTTTTTCTATTTGTTTCAGTAGAGACGGGGTCTCACTGTTGCTCAGGCTGGTAAAATGGCAAATTTTATGTCACATATATTTTACCATAATAGAAAAAAGGAAAATGGGTTATACGCTTTTAGATCCATTTCAATAATTGAAAGTAAGTAAAAAAATTTGCTGTAGAATGCCAAGGTAGTATAGCAATTCTACGAGCACATAGCAGAATTGAAAAAATGAGCGGCATATTTAAAAGACAAATTTTCGAACCATCAATTATAGTACCTTTCATTGGAAGAAAGAATGATTAAACGTGAGAGGCCTGTGGATGTTAATTTTCCTCTCTAAATAGCAAAATGAATAGAAACAAACCTTCTGAGCAGGACGGTGGCCATGGAAGTTGGAATCCGCTAAGGAATGTGTAACAGCTCACCAGCCCAAGGAAAAAAAAGCCCTTCCGAATGTACAGCTTCTAGTATACAATTTTTTGTATTTGGATTCTGAAAACTTACAAAATGAGGCTGTTAATAAAGCTGAAATGGGAACATGTATGCGGAAGAGCTTTGTAATCTGCAAAACAGGGTCCAAACCTTAACTCCCTTCTTACTCTCTAAAACAGCCATGTTTAATCTACTTTTTGGCTGCTTTATTAACTTATAAAGAATTATAATATTGTAATTTCTTTTTGTCCCTTTTAGTATTTAGTGTCTTTGATCCAGGACAAGCTAGGATGGATGTGGGTTTTCTACTTTTTTATTCTCATGGTAAGTGTGTGTGTGTATTTTTTTTAACTAGTCGTTTTTTCTATTAATTTAGTTCAAAGCATTTACTTAAGTCACTTCTTGAAACCAGTAGAATTGCTGATTGCTTTTAAAGACCCTTTTGTGAAAAGTAACATTTTATTAGTCTAAAAGACATGTTCTTTTTTCAAGGAGGAAAAGGGCCCTCAGTTTGCCCTTGGCCTGAGTTTAATGAGCAATTGCCATTTATAATTCCAGAAGAACAACAAGAGACTTATTTAAAGCATTGCCAACCATTAATCAGTATACTCTTCCAGGCTTTCTATCTGTTAACTATGGTTTGGGGATTCTGAAGGAAATTACGACGTGCGCCAAGCACCACAGGGTTAAAAGAGAAGCATTGTGGAGTTAAGAAAGAAGGATTGCTGTAATTAACACTGTCGTGTGTACAGGTTCTAAAATGGCGATAGCTTCTCGAGGAAATATTTATTATGTCTTAGACATTGGCTGGGATTCTGTATTTTCTGGGAAATGGCCAGTACGGAAGGCGGCCTTGTGCTTTTCGAATGTTGCTGTCTGTTGAATAATCATATTATTGATGGGACAGTGCTCAAGACGCGTTGAGACTCTCTGCTTGAAAGAGTCTGGTGATGGCCTTGTCCACCAGGAATGTGTTCAGTAGCCGGTTCTGAAATCCAGGCCATCCTAACTGGAGGCAGCCTCAGTTACCCTGAGTCCAGGCAGCTGTCCTCTTGCTTTGTTCAAGGAGGCCTGGGATGGTCCAAATCCAGGAATTCCCTGGAGCTTTCTTCTAATTGCCATCTAGCTTCCAAAGACTGGGCCATGTCACTCTTATTTTCCATTTCTGACATCCATGCTAAGTAGAGGGAAATATCTTCTGATGAACCTGCTGGTGTGACCACACTAGGAATTGTAGTAGAAGGACAACTGGATCGAATATAAGAACCACTGTTTTCAATCTGAGCTCCAGTATCAATTTTTTGCTCTACCTATGGCAAATTATTTGTGTACTTTTTTCTTTTTTTGACAACTGTAATGTGACAATAAGTATTTTGTAATATTAATTATAATTTTCAAAATCATTTTCTAATTCATTGAAGATTAAGAGTTATCTTTGTATGAAGTCAAGATGAATGTAATTGTCCAAATCCATTATTATGTTCAAAACGTGATGCTCTAAAGAAAGTAATTAAATTGTCACTGTGTATTTAATACTTTTTCTCTTCACAGACAAGTTGTACGATTCTATTTATCTCACCATTAATAGTGAGGGAAGTACTCTATCTTGTGCGAAGGAGACAAGCTCACATGTTGAGTGAGTGACTGGTTAGTTGGTGCCCACAAGACAAAAAGAACAATGGGAGACATGTCAGGACTATTAGGGCTTTTAATTCACTCTATTTTGGGGCTGAGAGCTCAACATAACCTCAGGTTGTCAGGCCTCTTTCAGCACTGCCAGCCACCCAAGATGCTGACCGGTACTGCAGGCTGGGCTGTTTTTCTACACTACAGGAATTATTGTCAATAATTTTTATTATTTCATGAATGTACTGAATGGTCTTTGTTTGGCCTATTGAGGTTTATCCCTTTAACCTTAAATGTCGTATTGGACTTGGACCCTTGTTCTCCAGCCTCAAAAGTTGAGTAAACAGAAGGCAGAGCCATGCATGGTTTGTACTGACCGTGCGTTCCACGAATAGAAAGGATCGCTGGATTTTGCTTTGGTGATGTGTTTGCAGAGAGTGGCTCATCTTCGAAGCATCAAACCCTGATAAACTGCTCAAGCTGGATCAAGCTGGAAGCCTGCCTTGGACAAAGAATCCCTCTGTTAACTCTGGTGGGAAAGATCACACGACATACGTGCTGGCTCAGTCACTCTGTCTGATCTAAAAGTCATTCAGCTCGAGAAACAGAAATATCTTCAAATTATTGGCAGCTTGTTTTCCTCCATCTTCTTTCAAGATTAACTTTGACTCCCGGAAGTGTTTAGTCTTCCATTCAAGGACCATAAGGTACATCAGTTATCTTGAACATTCCACCGTGTAACTCACAACCGAAGTACTCAACCCCAGGTTTGTTGTCTAAGAACTTTAGGATCCTCTAGGAAGCTAATCTGCTTAGTCCTGTTTTTAGAGGATTGATCTGTTACAACTGGGTACCTGGAGTTAGCAGGAGACTAGAATTAGAGAAAAGAGAAAGACCTTTTGTCCTAGTGTTAAGTATAAATGATCCTTGAATTATGATGGGGTTACATCCTGATAAAGCCATCATAAGGTGAAAATATCATGAGTTGAAAATGTGTGTAATACACCTGACCTACTGAACATCACAGCTTTGCCTGGCCTGCCTTAAACATGCTCACAACACTTACATTAGCCTATAGTTGGGCAAAATCATGTAACACAGCCCTATATTATAATAAACTGTTGAATATGTCATGTAATTTATTGAATACTGTATATTATGTCAAAATTGCAACAGTTTTACACCATTTAAAGTCAAACAGTTGGAAGTCAGGGACCGTCTGCACATGACATTGAATCAGTGGATTATTAGGGCCTAATGGGTGTCTGTTCCTTAAAAGATTGTAGAGTATATGTCTTCAAGGCTGTGAATTCTATACCAATTATCCATATTTTAAGATCATTCTGTATGTATATTTTAAATTAAGTGAACTAGGAGGAAAGTGTGCAATTTTGAGGGATACCTAATTTGCATTGGATTAGGGGATATTTTTCAACCTCTTGCTTTATATTCTGAAATGCGGTGTGTTTATGAACTTGTTAATATTATTTAATCATGCAGATTTCCAATCAGTGTATTGCTCATTTACTGACAAAAAGGGAAAATATGAAACACAGGAAGGGAAAATAAACTGACTTTTATAATAAATCTCTGTCCACTTGGTTATTTAAATCTATACCGTGAGCTTGGAGATTGAGGATGTGATCAGCACCTTCAGGTTTCATGGTGCTGAGTGACGCTGACTGCTACCGGGCGAGCTGGCACAGACCCCGTGGTACTGCCAGGTCACACAGCTTCTCCACCTGGGGCGCTGGGATGGCTCCGTTTCTGTTCTGTGAAAACTAGCCCTTTTTCTTTGTGGAAGATGGTGCTCAGTTTGGGCGAATTGCTTAGTTATAATTTAAGAACTATCTGTGGATGAACCCCATTTCATCATCGAACCTCGTGCTGACATCTGGTTGAGAGAGTTTCCTGTTTCTCACACCGTTAGTGTGGTTGCATGTTTGTGTCCTGACACCAACCAGTGTTTTACACCCAGTTTAACCTTAGGTGGGTGAGTATTCCCCTGACCTCTCTATGGCCCTCAAGCTATACCTGAAATGAAATTACTGATATAAATAAGTACTTAGCACTGGACAAAATGATATATTGCCCTATTGATAAATTTCCTTATTGTTCTAGTTCTGTCAGTCTATGTAGGAGTTAACTTTAACAAACATCTAAGAGTTCATTTTCTTATTAATTTTTTTCCCTTGAAGAAAAGGTCATAACGAAAGCTAATTTGAAAATGTGTCCTCCCCTGACAGCTAGATCGCTGATGCTCGATAGGTTGAAATAAAATGCTGTGGCCTGTCTTTTCTTTTTAGAAGGTGTTTTCTTTTCACCTTCCTTATAGTTTCAAAGGAGGCAATGTCTCTTCCTCCTCCTGGGTATTCTGTCCTTTCCTGCTTCCCGAGGGAGCCTCCCTCTGTGCACAGAGGTGGAGAGAACTCCATGCTCTCAGCCTTCGCTCCTTCCCTTCTCCTTAAAACTTCAGAAGCCCTCCTGCCTCCCAGAGCAGTAACTGTTGAAGCCTTTCTTATCCCTGCTAGTTCTTCTGACTAATGTCCTATTTTTCTTTTCACAGCCAAACCCTTTGAGTTAATGGATGGTATCTGCTGCCTTCCTGGCTGTGCTTCTATGTTAACTTCTTTCTCATCTAGGTAACTAATTATCTGTTTGCCCAGGACAGTCCTGATTTGTGTCTGTCATTGTGCCTTAGTTATCAATGGCACCTCCTTCCATTCTGCAAGTGCCCTGGTTTGGGCACCTTAACCTCTAAAGTTTTATCACCCTACAGAAACCAGGCATCTGAATGTCATTGAATTTGGAGATTTTTTTCTTCCCTCATTCCTTATCTTTCTCTTGTACTTGAACTGGTAACCACTTCTTTCCCAGAACGTTTTTTCCCCTTTGGCTTCTATGGCATTTGAATTTATCCTACCTCCTGTCCCTTTTTCTGGATTGTCTTCTCTACCCACACCCTCTGCTGGTTTCCTTTCTACTTTCCCTGATGAACTGTTTTTGTAACCTCCAATAGCTCTACTAAATACTTCATGAATAGGAAACCACTTAACAGAGGAGTGGCATCAGTTCAACTACTGTCTGGTGTACGGTTAAGAGCAGGTCTCCAGGGAGAGAAACAGGCTCGATTTGTATAACCTCAGCCCCCTCTCCCAGTCCCACACAGACTGCTCTGCCAATTGCTACATTCATAGTTTTCAAGTTTTTCTAGGGAATCTTCTGAGAATCTGAAAGCCACTTATCCTCTCCCCGGATCAAAATGCACATATGAAAAAACATTCAAAATTTTCATATTGCGTCTTCACAGGCCAAACCTTGAAGCCCATTGTTGGACCACAAAGTTAGAAGCCTTGGTCAAAAGCATCGAGTGCCAGGCACTGAGGTTCTCCACGGTCCATCCTCGGTTGATTTCTTTACTGACGCTCCCATTTCCTTCCTACATGAAACTTCTGCAGACTCAGACGGGTCACTCGCTACTCGCTACAAATGGCAATGCATATTCTTACCTTTGCATTTTCACACCCCTTCGTAATACCCTTTTTATACTCTCAGCTTTCCGAATGTTAGTTTTCCTTCAAGGCTTGGCCAAGCACCATCTCGATTGAGAAACCTTTCCCAGCCAGCCTTACTAGCTGTCTGCCTTCTCCCTCTCCTTGGTAGTAATGTTTTACTTGTTTGTTGCTTCGCTGTTTCTGCCTTACCTGTTTTTATATCTAACTCCCCAAGGAAATGGTTGCTCTTTTTCTTCAGCGCCTGGTTCCTTCAGTGCATGGTTGGTGCTGAATAAGTGTGGATCACGTCCGAAAAGGTGGAAGGAAGGTGAGAGAGTGGGGTGTGGGCAAAGCAGGCTGTGGCTTCCCGTGCCCTTCCACGTGCTGTACACATGACACGGTCCTCCTGCGGTCAGTGGCCACAGACTGTCAGGGCCGCCCAGGTTCTCAGACTGGGTGGCTTCAGAGTGCAGCGCGTTCTCTCCTCTGGGCCCGCAGCAGCCCCGTCAGCCCTCCCAGAGAGCGCAGCAACCGCGGACAGTGAGCTGCTTCACTCGTACGATTTCCGCGGTATTCAAGCTGCTGTCCCCATTCCTGCTGCGTGCTTTCGCCCGGACTGCTGCCTTTCCGCGGCCGTCCAGATTCTCTTCATTCATTTCAGCCCCCCTTGGTGCCCCACCTCCATGAAGCTTTTCTCGATTACCCTGTTGGTATAATGCTCTTTTCCTTCTGGAAACTTCTGGAGCCCTTATCCTTATACCACACAGTCTGCCCCAGGCACACTGGTTTTACAGCTTTATTTTGTTCTCTGGTTGTTTCTGGTTAAGTTGTCATTTCCTCAGTTAAATCGTGAGAGCCACAAGAGTCAGCACCATGTCCAAGGACACAGCAGCCATTTAATCAAGACAGGCTTGCCACATTGGCTCTTTCGTGCTCGTAGAGTCAACGTCGTCCTCCTTTTGCTTTTCCTCGTTGCCCTGATCATTTCCGGTGACATAAAGTTTGTTCAGCGTGTATCTAGAATAAATTAGATTAAATATATATGTATGTGACCATATATAATGTAAATCACTTAAAGGGTTTTACATATGTGTATATTAAATGTAACATAATTATTTGTTACTGTATGGCATTTTAGAAGCAAGAACATGCATGGTTACATGTATATGTAACAACATATAGTTACATATAACATAGTTACATATACTTTTATGTATATACTTAAAACAAGTCTCATACTTGAAAAGTATGTACCTGGATGCCCAGGGGCGTGGCCTTTCAATCACTAGTAAAATAGTTCTTCACATGTGTGTAAATCTTTCAAAACTGCTGTCCCATTATTGCCCACTCTTATTCCCTCCAGAGTCTGTGAGGGCAGCACGTGGTTCTGTAGTTTCCACGTCAGAATCGAGACTCAGAGAAGTTAAGTGGTTTACTCCAGGATCACGTCATCTGAATGACAGAACTAGGCCTAAATTAAAACCCAGTTCTTTTGACTTAACTCCAGCGTTTTTCTTCGTTCTGCCACGTGGCCTCCCTTTTAACTGACTCTTACCCTAGGCTTGCTTACAAGAAATAAATCGTGCAGCCACTCTCATCTTTCTCAAGGGCCGAAGTCTCAGAACTGTCAGACGCTGGGAGGCTTTGTGTCGCAACGACCTGCAGCCCGGCTCCTGCTGCAGGCTCGGGCCCTACAGAGACCTGGGTCACCCCAGCTGGCTGGCCTTGCCCCGGGGCCGTAGCTTCTGTCTAAGTGGCCTTCTGCGCTAGGTTTGCCTTTTAAAAAAAAGCACCTCTTCACTCTTTTTCCCCAATCCTTCTGTGTGAGTCTGAGCAGAATTCCACCCCCTAATAGACGCGTGTTGTAATCTCTCCCTTCATTCCGTGTCCCTGGACAGTCAGGGCACGTGTGGTCATTTCATGTGCCCAGCTGACCCAAGTGTGACCCACTGCTTCTGCCAGGGTCCCTGCTCAGGTACCCTTGTTCCTAATGAATGTCTGACTAACTTTGAGTGAGGTTCTTGTTTCTAAAATGCCGTTAGCATTTTACTGCTTGCTC
>RJWJ010037709.1:0-15376 GCA_004363605.1 Indri indri
AGAAGAAGCTCCAAAGCACTTCCCAAAGCCAAACTTGCACCAAAAAAAGTTCATGGTCACTGTCTGGCGGTCTGCTGCTGGTCTGACCCACTACAGCTTTTTGAATCCCGGCGAAACCATTACATCGAGAAGCATGCTCAGCAAATTGATGAGATGCACCAAAAACTGCAATGCCTGCAGCTGGCATTGGTCAACAGAAAGGGCCAAATGCTTCTCCACAACGACACCTGACCCACATCGCAAACTATGCTTCAAAAGTTGAACCAATTGGGCAAGATGCAGAGTGTAAGAGAAAGACAGGAGTCAAGAACAACATCGTGGATTTTTGCCTGCATGCGTGGATTATGGGAGGAGGTGTTTTCTTTATGATAATGGTGGAAGGAGAGCTCCCGGGGACTCGGTTTTGGATGGGACTGGTTGGAGATGTCTATTAGACATTTGGGTAGAAACAGCCACTGGAAAGATGGGTATCGGACCTGGGGTTCAGGAAAGGGGCTTAGGCTGGCGACATACATGTTGGAATCGCAGCACGTGGACAGTATTAAAGCTGTAAACTGGATGAGATCACCTGAGAGGTGAGCACTGATGGAAAGAAGAGGTCCAAGTACTGACCCGTGGGCATTGGACATTCCAGGATTGGAGGGATGAGGAGAACCAGCAAAAGAATCTGAGAAGGAATGGCCAATGAGGTAGGAGGGAAACTAGGTGAGTGTGACATCCTAGGAGCCAAGGAGAGAAAGGGTTTCAAGGAGAAGACAGTTACCAGCTCCGTCAAATGCTGCTGATGGGACAAGTCAGGTGAGTCCTGAGAAATGAGCTCTGGACAGAGCAACACGGAGACCCCTGTGACATGGAGAGCAGCAGAGGTCAAAGGGAGAGAGTGTGGCTGAGTGGGTTTGGGAGGCCGGGCCAGTCCACTCTATTTTAGCAACGCTATTCTCTTGGCTCGGCATCTTCTCAGGTGGGTACCTGGTGGAGGAAAAGCCCCTTTTTAAAAAGTGCTTCCATGGAGCTCTTTCATGGTGCATGGCTTTTCATATGTGTTCACTTGTGGGTGCAGTTGTTTTCTTGCCAGCAAACTCAATGACTGAAACCTCCTTTGGGCAAAGGCATGGTGCTAGAAGTTGTGCTGGGCTTGTAGGGTAGAGGAAATGCAGAGAAATAGAAGATATGGTGCCAGTGGTTGCTGTAGTACCCATTACACTCCCCTTTCCCTCACTTCTGGAAACATGCTTCTCCGTGGTTTGGGTGCGGCTGAGGTTGCCACACATCCAACCAAGAGTGGGCCTGGCTAAACAGGACGGCCCCTGCCACAGTGATTGGTTCAAGGACCATGCTGCCACCATCACACCAAGAAGCTCCTCCCCATTGCCCAGTAGTGTGCCTGGCTTGGGGAGGGGTGGGGTGTGAGTGCGGTGTGAGTGGGGGTGTGAGTCGGGTGTGGGTGGGTTATGAGTGGGGGTGTGAATGGGTTGTGAGTGAAGTGTGAGCGGGTGTGAGTGGGGGATTGTGAATGGGGTGCGAGTGGGGGGTGTGAACGGGGGTGTGAGTGGGTTGTGAGTAAGGGTGTGAATTGGGTGTGAGTGAGGTGTGAGTTGGATGTGAGTGGGAGTGTGAATAGGTGGTGAGTGGTGTGAGTGGGGGTGTGAAGTGGGGAGAAGTCTTCTGCTCCCCCTAGAGGCCAAACGCTGCCAGTGTCCCTAAGGCCGGAGGCGGTGTGCCTTCCGGAGGGCAAATGGCAGGCTCCGTTCCGTCAACAAGTGGGCAGCTGCTACCGCAGGGAGATCCTTGGCAGAAGGGCAAGTCACGTGGGGAACCTCCTTTTCCGACTGCCCCCCAACAGCTGACTCAGTACTTCACTGGAGCGACCTCGAGAGCGGCCTGGCTGTTCCGCATTATCAGCATCCACTACAAAGCCCCGTGATAAATGACGGCCTGTTTCCTCACTTCTGTTTGGGAGGGCACCGCAAAAGGACGTCGTGCTCAACAGACACTCTGGGCCCGAGCTCCCCCTGCCCCCCGCCATCCCGCCGGGGTCCCCCCAGCGTTTGATCGATCACAGGGCTGGCAGAACTCCAGCCGAAGCTGGGGAGAGAGGAGGGCTGGGCAGCGGGATTAAAGGGGATGGAAAAGTTAAAAGAGCGAGAATTTTTATTTTTGCAACGTGCCCCTCTGCTAACCATTATTTCGAAGCTTCCTGAATGGAAACAAGTCAGGAAATAGCAGTGGGACTAATAAAATCTTACTGGGGAACAGCTGGGGTTAGCATCGGGGATCACGAATAATGCCCCTATTGTGCGGGGCCTTTGGCCCTACGTACCAAACTTGGCCAGTATCCTCTGCTCTCCCGATCGTCCCCACGGTTTATTTCTTTCTTTATTTTTGGACAATGAAAGTGTAATTCCAAAGGTTAAGTGACTTGCCCAAGGCCACTTACACACATACTCAATGAATCAAGACGGAGCAAAAAGTTGAAATTATGTTCTTGCAATTTAGTTTCTTCACCCCTAGAAGCTGCACGTTCTCTGTGTGCTTGGTTGTCCTGACTGTGACTCCTGTTTCCCCTCCTGCCTGGCATAATCCAGGGCATTTGCCGTCTCGGCAACAATGTCACTTTGTGACGCTAAGCGGGAAGATGGAGACCATGGACCCCCTTTGCTTTGTCAGGCGATTGCCCTGGTTGACCTTGCCTGCTATTGCCTTAAGCAAGAGCACACCAGACCGTAAAGAATATACTATTGTCTTTTATTTTCCTCTCCTTTTCTTTGTGGTAGCAACTTTTGTCATCTTGGTCTTCAACCAAAAACATTTTTTTTTCCACATTGATTTTAGTTTCTCTTTCTGTTATTTTGCTCATTGATTCATTGATCGAATGAATTTATAAAGCATCAACACTTACGTGCACATAGGGTAGTAACACTCATCGGGTGTCGGGCAGATGGGAGGGGGAGGAGGGGACGGGTATATTCACACCTAATGGGTGCGGTGTGCACCATCTGGGGGATGGACACGCTTGTAGCTCTGACTCAGGCAGGGCAAAGGCAATATATATAGTCTAAACATTTGTACCCCTCTAATATTTTGAAATTAAAAAAAAGGTAAAAAAAAAAGAAAGAAAGCATCGGTATTTATGGAGCACATACTATGTGCCAGGTGCTACGTCTTTCCCTGAGGAAAAGGGGACTTCAAGGGTGAGTAGGCTTTAAGAGGGGGCTGGGAGAGTATTCTAGAACAGCGGGTGCGTACACATGGAGGCAGGGCCCTGCAGAGAAATGCCAAAGCCTTCAGTAAGCAAAGGCGGGGGGACGCAAAAAGATGCAGCCATAGAGGCACAAAGGCAGCCGAGGAGTACTGACTGTCCCCCAAAACGATAACAAGCTACAAGGATTTTAAACACACGTGCTTCTAGTTCTACCTCCCTCTCGAATCCTACAACCAAATGTGTTTTGAAAAAACTCCTGAGTACCAGGGCCCCGGCCTCTTCCAGGCCCTTTTGACAACAGGATGTGAACTCAGCCCAGGACCTCGGATGACAGCGTATTCCTCTGCCCTGACGGAGAGGCGCAGGGATGTCCTGTGAGTTGCTGGTCATCCATCCTTGGCTAGATCTAACTTCAAGAGTGGCCCAGAGTGAGAAACGGTTAAGAGAACGCCAGCGACCAAGGCGGTCCAGAGAAGGGCATTAGGGAACAAGCACAGCCAGGAAGGAACAATCCAGTCCCAAAACTCTGTGATCCGAGGCCAAATTCCACGAGTGCTTTGGGAGGCACCGAGCCATGCTTGTAGCTGCAAGGGGTGTCAAACCACTAGGACCGGGGCTCCTTGTGCCCTGCCGTTTTGTCTTGGGCATGTCCTTTGAATTCCAGGTCCATCTTATTCTCTGCCCAGGCAGTGGAATCTTGGAAGGTGTTTCCTTTTTACTTTTATTAAGCCTTTTACCTTTCCTTTCGTTCCAGCTCACCCCAGTTCCAAAAGCTGCCCAGCTGTTTCATCACTGAAATCATTCCACCCTTGCTCCTGCTGCTTCAAAGCCAATCCTCCACTGCCCGTGGAGAGTAACTGTCTAGTCTGAGCCTCCCTGACAGTGGAAGAGAGAGATGCCGGGTCTTACTGTTGACTAATCATAATGGTCCCGCCTCAGGGCCTTTGCTCAGGCTGCTGTGTCAGCCTGGACACTCCTCGAGATGATCTGCCTAGCTATTCCTTCACATCACGCCTTTGCTCAAATATTACCTTTCTCACTAAGGCCCACTCTATTGTATTAGTGCCACCCACTTGGCCAATCCCCCATCTTACTTTACTTTTCCTTCTTTCTATATACTTATCTTCTACTATCTAATTTGCTTATTTACTCTGCTTATTATTTGTCTGTTTCGCCAACTAGAATCTGCATTCACTGAGGGTGTGGGCGTTTCCCCAGTGCGTAGTGTAGAGCCTGGCTTGTAGTAGCTGCTCATTAAATATCCATGGAGGGGATGAAGGCTCTGTGGGCCAGATAATACATTGCTTTCTCCACTTTTGCCTTCATGCCATGTTGTCAGTGGATGCCGATATCATCAACGTGCGTTGGGGCATGTTCAGGTACTATCTCTGCTCCGGGGTCCTCGGAGGTAATCTCAATATTCAGGACATTCGCCCTGGGCACACAGCAATGAAACAAAGGATAAGGAATTGATCTCTGATAGGCATCAAGGATCAAAGAGAAGAGGTTTGATGCCAGTAGGCAGATTTATGAACAACTGCTTTTTAAATTGGGGTGGATTTCTGAGCCCTGAGAACTGTCCCTTGGTATGAACTCTCGTGAAGTCAGGAGGTGGCAAAGCCAGCAAACACAGACCACACTCCAATCAACAAGGTCAGCAAAGAATTTACATGCAGGAAGTCATCTATTTTTAATATCGCAATTGCTTTCCTGTTTTCCTTTAGCCCGTATGTTAGCACAGGAGCCCAATTCCAGGAGTTTTGTTTGAATGCTTTCCTCTCCTATTTTTCTTTTTTAAATTTGGATGCAGCCTTGTATTTCCAGAGAGCAAATGTTCTCTTGTTATTTTAAGAAAACCAGGAGGCTGGGTCATCTGTCAGGCTGAACAATGCTGGACTGATCTGAAGTGTCAGGTTCCCAAAGGTGGTGACTCTAAATGGGAAGGCTGAAAGCGAGCTCCCTCTGGGGATGAGTGAAAGGGTGTGCGACAGGCAAAGAAGGGCGAATGGGTGCTGGGTGAGCCAACCCGGAGAAGCAGGCGGTGTCTTGCCAGGCTGGCAGAACTTGCAGTGAGTGTCCGATGGTCCGGCCTCGACCCCGCTCCCACCTCACCACGCCCCCACAGGGAGACCTTCCTTTCATGTCCAGATCAGTCCAAGCCCCGTCTGGATTTTTACGGTCAATCATCTGTTCTTCAGCTGAGGTTCAGTAGACCTTGTGTTTTCCAAGCACGAAAATGGCAAAGGTTCAGCAACCGTTTGATTGTCACTCAGCAATAGACCCTGTTTGCTTTAGCCTTTGATATTAGCCCTTTGCAGTGCCATGGTTGGCAAAGGCTGGGAAGGAACAGGAGCAAAAGCAGGCGAGAGATTTCCCGAACACAGATTCTTTACAGTCATGTGATTAATGCACAGCACGGCCAACACGGAGTCCACTGGGTCCCCAAGCCCAAGGCTTGTCCTTACCTCTGTGTGGCTGAGGATTTGAGTTGAGTTCATGGATTCTTGATCCTTCTCGGAGTCTCCTCCCTTGTATTCAGGCGGCCTCCCTGGCCTTGGGTTACGCACTATTTCAGCTCTGTGGCAGCCATCCCAAGAAAGGCACATCCCTCTCTGGGAAGCAAACCCTGCACTTCCTGGCTTAACCTTGCAGATGTTTCCTTAATCTCCCCTGGAGGTCTGGATGGTCCGGTGCCCCTGCAAGTCCTAGATTTTTGCCCACAACCTCTTTCTATGTCTCTTGTTTGGTTTCTCTGAGTCATATTCAGATGTCCAGGTTGGGTCCTTCTTTGCCAATGGCCCCTTTACCTACTTTTCTAATGACTTTGGCAGACTCCTAAGGGGAACGGTTTCATAGAACAGAAAGACTTTAAGCACACTTTATCTTTCTCAAAGGCAAGAATTAACATTGTAAGTAAGGTAGGAATGGAGGCTGAACACCTGACCCAGGACTTTGCATGTTCAAAATGATTTCAAACATTTGATTTCAAACATCAGTGAGCAATGCTACACTATGTTAGAAAAGAGAACCTGTTGAGGTGAAAGAATTCATTGTTTGGGCAGAAGCTCAGCAAAGAGCTCTTACCATCAGTACCATCTCCAGGGAAGGAATTATGTTTTAGAAAAACAAAGCATTACACCTTATAAGATCCAAGAAAACAGCCTCTTATTCTATTCACTAAGCACTGTTGTCTCAGGCATCCATGCACTTTGAAAATTGTATCATTTGAGCCAGAATTGGCTTATTAATATAACATATCTTGTTCTATGAACAATATATAGGAAATACATACAATAAAATATAAACTTAAAATTGAATAATAGCAGGGCCAGAGAAATGGAAATGAACAAACCCAAAAGATCTTACACAGCTACAATAATTGAGTGGTAAATTTGCCTCAGAGCTTCCTAGTGGTCAAAGCAAAGAAGGAAACATGGTCATTTACAGAGGTATTATTATCTACTAGTGGAAAAATACCTTTTCCTTGGGAAGTAAAGTATTTTGCTTTTAGTTCTGAAGGACATGTCTCTTAAAGGGCTTCAGAAAATTAAGTAATGGTTTTCAACAAGTTCTCTATTTCACAATATATCCATAAAGTGAATGAGTAGTTTATGGAACTTCTCAGAACAGCAGTTTTCTATCATGCTCATCCACTTGAGAGAACTCATCACCCATGGCTGGGTGGAGCTGAAGTTGATTCATTTTGATGAATGTATTAATATCTAAAGACTTCATGTGTGAAGCATATGTGTGCTAGGTGCTCTGGCAAAAAAGATCAAAAAAGATATACATGGTCTTTGTTCCCTGGGTCTATAGCTCTGTGAGGGGGCCACAAATACATAAATAATTCTCATACAAAGTAGCCTATTATCTCAGTCAGTTCAGACTGCTACAATAGAATACCATAGACTGGGTGGATTAAACAATAGAAATTTACTTCTCACAGTTCTAGAGGTTGGGAAGTCCAAAATAAAGGTAGCAGCCAATTCAATTCCTGGTGAGAGCCCTTTTCCTGGTTTGCAGTTGACTGTCATCTCACTGTCTCCTCACATGGCAGAGAGCAGAGAGAAGAAGCAAGCTCCTTTTATAAGGTCAAAAATCTCATTCACGATATCTCCACCCTCATGAACTAACCACCTCCCAAAGGCCCCACCTCCTATCACCTTCACCTTGGGGGTTAGGATTTCAACATATGAATTTGGGGAAAACACAGACATTTGGTCCCTAACACTTGTGTTTAGTGTGGCTATGTGTTGTGTTTAATGAACAGAACGCTGCTGGGTGTCCTTTTGATACACTTGTGTTGCGAAGCTAGGTCCATATGTTTCTGAAACTACTGAGTAATGACAATAGCTGCAGATCCCAGCATTCTCTCTTATTGACTTGGTGAGGTCTGTGCCAATCCCTAACCCAACCTTTGTAGCCAGGTGTGTGGCACTCTCTGTAGGCAGACCTGGGACACATGCCCACCCTGGAAGCCTAGGTCTGGGTTTGCCTGAGACAAGGGCGGTGTAAATGTCCAAGGGAAGATGTGGATTCTGACTTCAAAATAAGGGCTTCTGGAAAGCTCAAAGCCATAAGTATTCACTACTTCGTTTTTCCCTTCTTCGGACATAGCCTCTATTTGGTAATCTGGATAATTTAGTTTCTTCTGAGATCCCCTGACCCAGATACGGTTATTATTTTCAGCTGAATTTGAGGGAGATACAGCAGACATACATCATTCCCTTTTCTTATTACTGGGATAGAAACAGTTAACTGTAATGAAGTAACCATTCTACTTCCTTTTCTGGCTAAAGCAGCTTAATTTGTAAAAAGTTCCCTATCCACCTGGCTGCTGTTTCCTAGGGAGCTTGGTGGAAACCTTCCAGCACTTGTGTAATTCCTTAAATCCCGCATTCTTATGAGCCACCCAACCCTGCTTGGGTCACTGGACCCCAGAAGAGCAAGATTGCAAACAAACATATACACTAAGAGGCTGACTGTGAAAAATTAATTAGTTCTTGGTACGAATGATGGCATAAGACCAAGGGACTCTTTCACATATATCCTGGGAAGGGGGCGCCTCCTTATGGAGGAGAGAATTTGGAGGTTGCATCTTTGATATCAACTCTTTTCCTTTCCCAACCTGATTGGATGTTCGCTCTTATTCTGTTTCATGTTGCGAGTGTGAGAGGACAGGCAGCCGGATGGAACTCCTCGGAGGAGGTCTGCCTCTTTATTCAGATCATATGGGACTGTCCTGCATATTTGCACGGGGTAGGGAGATGTATGGAATGCACAGATAGTGTGAAATAAACAATAATCCCCAAATATCATTTTTCCCAAAGCTAGTTTTCTACACTGCATATGTACTATGTCATCATTGAAATGCAAGCTGGAGATGTGTTAGCCACTACATATATATACAGAACAGACTTACCTGACTAATTTTATGATAGGCTACAAATCCTTTTTCCTCAACTCCAAACACCAGTTGAAAAACGTCCCCTAAGATATCCCTTTTGAACCCCAAATCCAGTGTGTCTAAAGGACCTCAGGATCATCTTTGCTGTCTTCATTCCCTTTTCTTTATCTGAGTGTGTATCTGTTTATTTATCAACCTATCTTCCCTTCGAAAAATATCTCCTGAGCTCCTTCTGTGCAACTGGAGGCACTGGGTATATGGTGGAAAGAAATAGCAGACACTGTCCCTTGCCGCATGGAGGTCGCTGTCTCACAGAGGAGACAGATGTTACTCAAACAATCATAGACACAAACGAAGAAGCACGAACATCACAGGGGCTCAAAGGAGAAGCCAGCCCAGTTGATCCTTCCTGCATAATTACTTTTGAGTCTATTCCTCTTTCTCTTCACCATGGCCACAAACCTTGGTCAAGCCTTTCTCATCTGACGTCTAGATCACGCAAAAGCCCTCCTGCTCTATTCCTCTACTCAGCACCATGTGAGTACTCATCATTGCCAGCACGCCTTGCACCTTCCTGCCTGGGTACCTCATTCTTTGAGTTGTCCTTCCCATTTGACCCCTCACCATTGTTATCTATCCAAATTCTACCACTCTGTACGAGCCAGCAGAACTGTGCCCCCTTCGTTGAATCTGTCCTGTTTTCTCCAGCCAGAGCCAGAATGGATTCCCTACGTCTCCCTGCCAAGAAGTATTCTTTGTCCTCATCTTTGATGGCATTTCTTACTTACTGTGGTCATTTGTGTGCATCTTCTGTCCTGTTGGTTTGGAAGCACCCGAAGGGCAGGGATTCAATGTAGTGACCATTTGTCATTCTTCTGGATGTACCAGCATCTGAAGTTTCTTCCAATATTTTGAGAATCGAGTCTTTGGTGGAGACCCAGTTCATCGCCTTCTTTGGAAGTTCCCAGATACTCATGTTCCCAGCCATACGCTTATAGTTAGGGTGTGGATGTGTGACTTACATTCTTCCAAAAAGATGCCTCAAATGAGGTTTTGGTTGGAGGGCTAATGATGCAAAGCAGCAAGGGCATCGCAGAGGCTCCCTGGTGGAGGGGGCAGGGCAGCAGGCGCAGCCCCCAGGGTGGTAGTTGTGGAGATGCTAGCAGGTTTAGTGTCTGGTGAGGGTCCAGTCTCCACTTCCAAGATGGCACCTTGAACGCTGTTTCCTCCACAGGGGAGGAGTGCTGTGTCCTCATGGTGGAAGGCACAAACTCGCCCCCTCAAGCCCTTTTATAAGGCTCTAATTCATTCATGAGGGTGGAGCCCTCATGGCCTAATCACCTCCTCAAGGCCCCACCTATTTATACTGTTGCATTAAGGATTAAGTTTCAACATTCATTTTGGGAGGGACACAAACAGTCAAACCATAGCACTCAGCCAGTCTGTTTTAGCCTCTAAGGGCACTAGCACAGAGCCTCAGTCATTGCAGGAGCTTTATAAATATTTGTTGAATGACTAAATAAATAAATCTCTTATTGATAGCTGTAAAAGTCTTTCAAAGACTGAGTTTCCTTATCCATAAATGAGCTGATAATGCTTACCCCAAAAGGATGTTGTAAGGATTGAATGAGATAGTGTATGTATAGCAGCCAGCCACACAGTAAATAACCAGTGCAGGGTAGCTGTTATTGGGGCAAGCAGGGATGATGGTGATAAAAAAAAGCAATGGATGCCCAGGAGAGAATCTGAGAAGGTTCCTTTTGTCAAGGACACATATACTAGACTTCTAAACTTGCTTCATATAACCCATATTTAAACATCGCTTGCCTTTGTGTTTCCATGAAATCTGCGGGTTGTACGCATGGGCTTGTTGCCTGGCTGAACCAGTGAATGGAACTCTGAGAGTGCACACTTTTTACAACATCATATGACCTCAAGAGCCTCAGAAAGGACCAGCATTTGGTGCAAGAGCCCAACGTCAGAAGAACCAAGGTTAAATACTGTTGGCGCCAATCTTGAGCTAAAATGAGAAGTATTCCAAAGAACGGGAGCACCCCTTGCAGGATGATGCAGGAACTTGAATAATAAAAGTCAAAGAATGGTCAGAAAGGCAACTACCAGAAGAGAAAGTAAGAGTTTAAGCAAATAGCAAGGAGAGAATAGCTTCCAGCTGACGGACAGGAAGGAGGCAGACGCAGATGGCAATGCCACAGCTCTGAAACCAGATGCTGAAAGACAAAGGACTGACTTAAAACTATGTGACATGGCAAAGACTGTTAGTCTAATATTTGTCCTTTATACCTCTGTCAAATACATGATTCTATCCCTCACATTCTCATATCCAGAGACAGCATTTTTGATATTTTGTTCATCACGCATTTTTTTTTGCATTAATGTTGATTTTTTCAAAACGTTGCGTTAAAATGTTACTTATCTTGATGCTGATTTTTTGGTACTCCCTTAAATTTCGCTTCTCACTCACCTCACCCTGGTCCTAGCCTAGCTCATGCCAAATCGTAGTAAGCAAATTCTTCCAGATATGGTCACATTCGCTCCTCATAGTGACCCAGGAGGTAAGTATAGCTAGCTCCATTCTATGGTATAGCAAACTGGGAAAACAGAGAGATTAAGTGCCTGCCAAACTTCATGCAGCTAGTGGAAAAATTTAACCTGTTCAAGTTGCACACAAGCTGCATTCTTCCCACCAAACGTACCTGCCGTCCAAGGCGGTAATACAAACACTCTATAGGGAATCAGGTAACAATGGACTAAAATACATGAATAAAATTCATTTGAAGAAGTATAATTGACATTGAGATCACAGGATGTTTAATGCAGGGTGACTATAGGGGTCCAAGCAATTGCTTTACAGGGAATATTTGGCAGGTCCTTCTCAAAAAGTTTGTTGAATCAAATATTTTCACTTATCCTATTCAGTATTTTCTGCTCCAAAGAAACATCTTTCTCAACAAATTCTTTAAGCTATTGAGTAGATTTGGTATGTAAACCAATTCAATGTCTCAAAACCCTACTTGTGCTCTCCTGGTCCATCGTAACGACCTACTTTAAGTATTCATTTCTTCCTTAGTTAAAACCAGGAATTGGTTTCCCTTGGATACACACCATCAAAGCCACTTTTAATTAAATTTCTGAGCAACTTGGCAGAATGCAGGAAGAACCATTTGACTAGCCAGGCAATCTTCATGAGAATGATATCCATAAGCTGCGCAGAGAAATTGTTTTCATTATTTTATAATTATAGCTCATTCTCTCTCATATGGTTATCTGCAGAGAACTTTCTGAAGCATATAGGCAATAACCTAAAAAAACTTAAGACAGTTGGATTTTGACCACAGGTAGAAACATCCCTAGATGGCCTTTGCAATGCAGTTTTTAGCACTGAGGGTATTCAAGAAATTAGAGGGCTCTCCCTTTGAAGTGCTTATTGATACTTTACAGTTTAAAAAGTGCAGCCTTTAAGTCAGGAGACTGGTGGATAAATACGTCATGGAAGACCCGTGAAAGAAAAAGCCACATCAGCTTTCTCATGCATGTGCTTTTAGTCCGGGTTCTAGGGATGCTAAGAGAGTTGAGAATTGTATATGAATTCTTATTCGTGTCACCCAATTTTTAGTGCATAGAGATCAGCCATTTAATGAATGTGTGGGAAGTTTTTTCAAGAAAAATGATTGTGATAGTGATATTCTCTGTAGATACTTCTAGGGAATTAGCTATTATTAAATAGTCTTGAAAAACATAGTTAAATGTTCCTGATGGGAAAGTTCTGTGTATATTACATGTCCCCAATGAACAGTTCATTATTTATTTGTTCAATGACTATTGATGGCTCGGTGTTCTGGGAGCTGGGGATACAGCAGTGACTGAGACAGGCAACATCCTGGTCCTCTTGAAGCTTACATTTTAAGGGAGAGACAGGCTATAAGAAAACAAATAATGGAATAATACAATTTCAGGTGAAACATGAAAAATAATACATCAGGGTCAGAGGATAGAGATTGATGGGATGGTGACGCATGTTATTGTATATAGGATACCAATGGGAGACCTTTCTAAAAAGGTGACATTTCAGCAGGTACCTGGATGATGTGAATGAATGAGCCATGTGAGAATCTGGATGGAGAGTCCTCCAGACAGAAGGACCTTCTAGAATGTGAACTCCATGAGACTAGAACCTTTGTTTTGCTCACTGTTACATCCCCACGTATCAGGCATTTGATGCATCCTTGCTAATTTTTTACTCATGCAAAGACCTTGATGTGAAAACCGTTAAAAAGAGCAGCATGTCCAGGCTGGTGGGAGCTGAGGGATCAGGGGAAGAGCTGAGTTGTGAACTTGTCATTATTCCTGGAATCATTTCTCATAGAGCCCCTTTCAGTCTCAAAAGTGCCTGGCTTGGATGAATAAATTACATGACCACTTTCTTAACAGGCTCTGGTAAGGAGTCTGTATTTAATTGTGCTGAAAAGTCAGTGGAAGACTTTAACTAGGGGAGCAGTGTTACTTTACTTGTTAATACATGATATTTTGGGAGCTAAATAGGTTATGGTGGTGGGGGCTGGGGGTAGTGGGCAATAGTGGAAGTGAGAAGACCAAACAGGAGAGTTAGAAGGTAATGACTGTGGTCCAGGTGAGAGATGAGAGTGACCTGGACTAGGGTGATAGCTCTGGAGATGACAGAAGTGGACAGATTGGGGATGTATTTTGAAGATAAAGATAGAAATCTTGTTGAAGATTTTTAATGTGGATGTGATAAAAAAAGATTGCTCAAAGAGGACTTCTAGGATTTTGGAGACACTGTAAGAGTTATTGGAAGAGGGAGTCAAATCAAGACTTCTAGTTTGGGCAGGTTAAGTTTGAGGTCTCCAGTGAGCTTTCAGGCAGAGATATTGAGAAGAAAGTTGGAGATATAAGTCTGGAAGCCTGGTAAGGATGTAGTCGTCATCAGTGTATAAGTAATTTTGAAAGCCATGGGACTGGAGAGGATTTCCTAGGGACTGTGTAAGAATGGAGAAGGGAAGAAGAATGAGAACTAAGTCTTGGGGCACTGCAACATTAAAGATAAGAAATAAGAGAAGCTAATAATGTCTCAAAAGACATCAAGATATATGAGTAAGTTAAGGAAAGCACTAATGATAAATAAACATAAGTATTGGTCTTAGGTTAATGTCAACCATCATAAGACTAAAAAACATATAATTAAAAAAAGAATGCACAATTTTTAAACAAAGGAGAAATGGGAAGAAGGAAAGGAGAAAAGAAGCACAAGAGATGAAAGATATAGTGAAATGAAAGACATAAAATAAGGCAGAACTAAGTTAGAATATAAACATTATTACAATAAATGTGAATGGTTTAAATTAGTCAACATAAGGAGACACTTTTGGAATAATAAAAATGTTATAACAATATATGGTCTACAAGAAACATTTAAATCAATAGGATACAGAAAATTTGAAAATAAAAGGATGTAATAAGCTATACTAGATAAAAGATGAATCAAATTTGACTGGGGTGGGATCATAATAGCTGAAAAAATAGAATTCAAGGCAAAATATATCATGAGACAAACAAAAAGTTGTATCTTGGAGAAAAGACTATAGAGTAATAATATGTAACTACTGATGATTGTATAAATACCTATAAAGTAAACCACATAACCTCAAGATATATAATACAATGCAACAACTTGCAAAACTTCAGGGAGAATCACCAAATCAACTATTATAATTGGAAATGTCAACATTTCCCCCTCAAAATGACAGATCAAATAGACAAAAAACAATCAGAGCTTTAGGATATGTGAATAATATAATTAATAATCTTAAGCCATTGCATATGTATATGCATAAAAACACACATTCTTTTTCTCCATTCAGTCAGTACCCAACAAAAAGAAAATGTAGCTATTTTTAAGCACTCATAGAACCTTTATAAATATCAATCACACAAAGAAAACCTCAAATTCCAAATGGTCAGTATCATACAGACTATTACTGACTTTATTCCATCAAGCTAGAAATCAATAACTAAAGAAAGGTTACAAAAATCCCACATCTCATATAACTAAAAATCCATATGCCTTGACATTTGTGCTAAAATTGGCTCAACTTAAAAAAATCTTAAGGTAAATACAAAGTATTTAGAATTGAATGAGTGAACTGTGAAAACAGTAATCAAAATTTGTGGAGTACACAACTAAAGCAATACTTAGAGAAAGATTTATAGCTTTAAATATATTTAACAGGAAACAAGAGAGATTGAAAGCAAATAAATTGAAGAAGTTGAGAAATGAAGAGGTGGAAAACAGGTAAATTAAGCATTAAATTTAAGAAGTTCGAAAAAACAAAGAAGAAAGGATAGAAATAATAAGGCTGAAGGCAAGAATGTATAATAGACAACAATAAAAAATTGAAACAAATCAAAGCATAAGTTGGTTTTTTGAAAATATCAATAATAGACCTCTGACAAGATTAATCATGAAAAAAAGAGAAAAGATACAAATAAATAATTACAGAATAGAATAAAGAAAATTATTTCCAACATAAGAAATATTCATTAAAATACTATTTTGAGTTACTACAAACTAATTAATTTGAAATTTAAAAAATAAGTATATTTTTAAAAATAAAATCAGCATATTTATTTGAAAAAATAGATAAAATGCACAATTTTTTGACAAATATAAAATGCTAAAATTAGCACAAGAGGAAATGTAAACTTAACTGATAGAAACTAATGGAATTGTA
>RJWJ010037710.1:0-15397 GCA_004363605.1 Indri indri
CTCGGGCAAAAGGTCACCCCCACAAACTGCACGGCTCAGACGTGGAACAGGCCCCTGGAGGCCTGATGGCCCAGGCTGCAAAGCCCCGTGGGCTGATGCTAAGGAGCTTGGCTTTGGAGTCAGGTGTCATGGGCAGCTTTTGAAGGACTGGAAAGCTGGAAGGGGACAGGCGCTGTTTTAGGCAGATCACCCTGTCTCCATTTACAGAAGGGGCTGGAGCAGGGAAGGGCCGAGATGACGGTGGCAGGCACAGGAAGGAGCAGGGCGGGAAGAGCCGATAGACGTCTCCACCCCCCCAGGGGAGGAGGGAGAGGACAACCTTATCTTTTAGGAACTATTAAGTGGGGGGCAGTGGCTAGCGTGGGGCACAGAGAATCTGAGATAATTGGGCACTTTCGGCTGGAGGTGCAATGACCGAGTCTCAGGGGTCAAACCAGAGAGATGTGGATTTCAAGACAAGGAAGGTCAAAGTGCCTGACGCAGCACTGCACGCCAGCAGGGACGCACTTGGGGTGCTCTTGCTGCTGCTGTCATTCGATGGAGCCCCACTCACGGGAGTGAGGCCTGAGTCAGACGTGGGGCCACCAAGAAACTCAGAAGAGTGCAGTGAAGGGACAAAGCCAGGCAGAGGAATGAAAAGAATAAAAACATAAGAGAAAAAAACCAGAGGACAGGGTCTCAGGAGCCAACAGGAGAGAGAATTTCAAAGGAGAGGGAAGCAGAGTCGTGATAAGTGAGATACAGAGGGAAAGGTGTGCACCGCTTTGGAAAGCAGAGGCCAGCTCTGACCTTGGCAGAGGTGGTTTGGATGAAGCCCTGGGAACTCGAGCCGGACCGAGGGGTGGCAGGGAATGGGGGGTGCCCACACCCCTCTGGGAAGTCTGGTTATGCAGGGAGGAAGGGGTGGCTATGGGAGGAAGAGCCAGGCTGTTTCCTCAGCTGTGAGAGAGAGCAAATGGAGATGAACAGAGCAGAAGGCACCTCTGCCATTTTAATCACTTGCTATTTGATCGTCGATATTTGAGACCGGCCATATGTTAAGGGAAGTGTTGATTTTACATTCTAATTGGTTTGCCTTTTATTTTCCATTTCACATACTATTTCTCTAACTTCATTCTCATGCAAGAAAGCTGGAAATCGGAAATTTCCTAGAGTATTCAAAGGCTGAGCCCAACTGAGGTCATTTCATAATCGGTCACATTTTGACATGTCTTCCCCAGTTCCAGGGCTGTGTTTTTTTGTGTGAGGCAAGAAATTGGAGCTTGGTCCATAAAGACACTTTAAACTTTCAATATCACCTTACATTTGTGTAGCAGTGTGAAGTTTCTCATGGATTCTATAGCCATTGTTTCATCTCATTCTTACAGTGCCCCTAAGAGGAAGGGGAAGCAGATAAGCCTATTCTCACGTCACAGATGACAGCCAGACAAAATACTGTCCCGACCGAGCTAGGTCCCTATTCCCCTTTACATGATGTCAGTAACCTGGAATTATGTTAGTGCAGTAGGTATGTGCCTGCCACCCACAGGGTTCTAATCCTGGAGGGAGAATCCCAGGGGAGTTGGGATGGCTACCAAACAATGACAGTCTTTCCTAGTTTCTATGAAGATGGTGCTTTCCACCCACAGTCACTGGGTGATAAGCTCAGTTAGCAGCAGAGAAGCTGACTCCCACTGCAGGCTCCTGGAGACGTCTGCCAGACGGCTGGCAGGTGGGAAGGGTGAAGCTGGAGGTCAGGTCGAAACCAGAGCAGACCTGAGCTGGTGCCACCGGGGCAAGCCAAGACCCCTCATATGACACCCCCCCAGGGAGGGCTGCCAGGTAAAACACAGGACACACAATTAAATTTGCGTTTCAGATAAATAATACTATTTTTTAGCATGGGTATGCCCCAAATATTGCAGGGGACATACTTATACTAAAAAAAAAAAAAAAAAAAAAAAAGCATTCATTGTTTATCTGAAATCACATTTAATCAGCATCCTGGAGTTTTATCTGCTAAATCTGGCAACTGTACCCCCAGGGAACGTTCCCATAATGGCTTCCACCATCCAAGAAACTTTAGATTTTCATATTTTTATATGATTAGTGTCCATAAATACTTTAAATAGACTTTATAAAACAGTACACTCTTCTTTTCTTGTATCTGTCATAGTTTTTCCAGCTTTGCTGATAAATAGCATGATGAGATGTTCTTTAATATCTTAAGTTTTTCTTCCAGGAAATATCATCAATACCACATTTGACTTGTACTTTGTATATTCAATTTGTAGCCAACTCCATGAAACAATTGTTTTATAAAGTGCAGATTTGGCATTTAACTCACTTAATCAAATCACCAACCTTCGTTAATGCTCAGACTCAAACGCAAGCTCTCTAGATGTCAATCGTCTTATCGCTATGCACAGAAAGGTGGCCCACCGCAATCATCCCAGGAAGCTACAGAAATTTTCACAATCTCAACTGCTCTTTAAAAAAAAATCTGTTTTCTATTACGCAAAATGATCTAAAAATAGTTCTGTATAACACAAGGACAAAGCCATCTGTATGATCTCTCCAAAAGCTCATATTTCTATAGATTTTATCACTTTCCAACTGTTACTACAAGTTCTGAAACTTAAGAAAGTCATGTCATTTGGCAGATAAAACTCACCAAAATATTACATTTAATCACTATTATTTCGATTATTTTATATCACAAAAGGCTCAGAGCAAGCACGTCAAAATAAAGTTTAGACTGCATTAAAACTCATTATAAAGTTTTTAAAAGTTGCATAAATATGTTCCTACCAATAATCAATTCAAAAAACCAAAATGTTGATTAAATAGACATGAATATAGAAAAATACCCATCATTCAAGTAAACCGAACATGGAAGTTTTATATCTGGGATTGTAACCCCTGGTGTTTGCGTGAAAAATAACTTTTAACAGACACAATAATGCTAGGTCATTCATCAGAACTGCCTCATCAAAACTGGTTTGTATTTTACCCTCTTAAGAATAAAGCTTTCATTCTGTAAGGAGTTAGCATTAAAAATGGGTAAAGATACAACTTGAATAAAAGAATATGAATGTGGTTAATGTGATTTTAAAAACCCAGCAGTCTCAAAGCTGAGAGAAGGAAAAAGAAAAAAATAAAAACTGACCTTTGAGTCGATGCTCTGCATTGGGATCCAGAGGTCTCCATTCAGAAGAGACACACTGACGGCTTCATGAGCTCCTCCGTGGTCCCATAAGCTCACCCCTGGATCAAAAGGAAAACAGCCCCATTTTTCATTCTGGTTGGGAGAAGTTTGGCATCAGAAGCTTATCACATAAATGACACAGTGAAAATATTTGGAAGTTGAATAAGCCCAGGGAAACACTATAATCCGTTAAGTCATGGTAAGTATTAAAACTAACGAATTTCTCAATCGATTTAACCATTAAAATTTTGTACCTTAAGGAAAACAAAAGTTATTTTTTTTCTTCAAGACACATAACACATACCAGCTTATTATCATAGTTAAGTACATAATTCAGTCCTTTAACAAGGAACAAAAATGCACAAACAGTAACTTTTTGAAATCACGAATTAATGCTTAAGATCCGCTCTCTATTAAAGTCTCAAGGCTTTAGCTGTATTAAGACTAAATCCATTTATTTAAGTCCCAGTGAATCTGTTAAACACAATGCCAATTCTGTCTGTACTTAGAGTCTAATTTTATATGCTTTAGTAAGTGACTCTATAGACAAAATTAATTTTCCAGTTCAGACTGACTAGACTGGTTAAGGAAAAAAAAAAAAAAAAAAAAAGAAAAAGGGAAAGAAAAAAAAAGTCAAGTCATTCAATAAACTATTATACGATCTTGTTTCTTAGGGTCCTGTCTGTTGAACCAGTTAATATACCGACACGGGTTCAATTTAGCCCCATTTCCATAAACAATCCTAATGGAAAGTATAACATTTTTCTCTTCTGGAGAGTGTATCACTTTCTTAACAAATACGGTAATTTCCCTGGGCCTGCTCTCCTATGAGGTCATGGCCCTGCTATTCGGTGCGACCAGTGTCTCCCCCAAGGTAAAGGATGGACCAGATTGCCTCACATGGTATTCCCATTTCTTCAGCCAGGACTCATAATTTTCAGACCTGAGTCATAATAGTGCAGTTTTAAGTTACTAAAGAGTTCACATTTATTGGGCACAAATGGTATTGAAATTTTAATCCTAGACATTTTACAGTTCCCCAAATACTTTTAAATCCACACCATTTTATCATTCTTGATGTGGAAGTCTGCAGTTATATTCAGGTTACAATAGGATTACTACTCGAGTATCAACTGTCTGACACAGCCTCTTCAAAAAATTCTCAAGCTAGTTGCAAAACATTTAAAACCCCCAGTTGTTCAGGGCCAAATGGGAAACAGGGGTGAACTGAGTCAGGTGGCAGAGCGGTGAGCCGGTTCCCTCGGCCACGTCTGGGGAGGAAGGAATGAGGGGACCAGGAGCACAGGTCAAGGGATGGGAGGACGACGTGAGGGCCTCTGGGCTGGGACAAGCTGTCTTCAGGGGTGAACCTGTGTTCAAGGGATGAGGGAGCAGCCATGCAAACACAGGGTGCTGGCTCCAGGCGGTGACACCCGTGAACACCAGCAGAGGGCTGGCTGGACGTGGAAATGATTGGCCAGCCATCTGGGTAAAGACAGAGGTCCTTCTCCTGGCTTCAGGGGGGCAATGTCTGGCAGCACAGAGATCTTGACTAAATGAACCCCTCCTAAGGCTGAGTCCACCCCGCAGTGTGCTCCAAGGTAGCACAGCAGGCTCTGGAGAACTCACCCCAGCACCAGCACACACCAGCTGCAGGTCTAGCTGTTTGCCTGCTGTTCGTTCACTCACTCAGCAGGAGTTCATTAACCTCATCAGGCCCTCTTGTAGAGGCCTCTAGACCTGATGGCTTCTATTCAAAAAGCCCATTGTTTCTGCTTCAGGCCAGCACCCTCTAATGTCACCTGGACCCCCTCTGCCTCACTGCCAGGACCCTCAACTCTTTTGTTCCTGTGCATCTGAGAGAGGGATGCAGATAAAGATGCCCTTGTGACTTACAGCCTTCTATTAGGAGGGAGACAACTAAGCAAATGACACCATCGTTTCAGAGAGCAACAAGCGCTATGAAACAGGATGACAGACTCTGCGAAACTTGTCATCTTCCTGTAAATCGAACATTATTCCAAAATTCATAAATATGAATAGCAGTAACCATAGAGTGGCCAGGAAAGACTTTTATTTTGTTTTTAGTGGAGGAGATGGGGAGTACACAAGCCGAGTGAGACAGACAGCTGCGGGAAGAGCTCAGCGGCAGAGGCAGCGCCAGCGTTTTCCTCGCCCGCAAAGCGAGGCAGAGCCTGGGAGCCCCAGGAGAGCACACGGATGCGCGAAGGGCGCACCAGCTGTTTGTGACGGCGTCATTCTTGAAGCTTTGCCAAGACCTGGGTCTCCTGCTCAGGACCCCATGGGATTCACACATTGGAATGGACAGAAACAGTGAGTTCTGATCCAGTCACGCAGCTCCCGCAGAGCCAGACTACAGAGTGCAATTAACTGAACCTTTAAGAGAGCTGGCATGTTATTTGAATTGGATTAAGGCAGCTTTAAAATACCAGCAATTATGGAGTGAAAACTGGAGATCCATCTGAACTTTCCCCTCAACTACTGAAAACCACACTCACGCCAAAAGTCACCAAGGCCGTTACTGAAACCCTTGCAAAGTCAGTTAAAACTGTCAAGAAAGTGATTGCAAACATTTTAAAATATCCTCCACATAAACCAACCAGTTTAATTATAAGCTACTCCTGGCAGTTCTGAGTGAAAATTGTTGAGTGGTCAATCACAAATCCAATTGTCCAAGAGCCTGTTAAACAGGGCAGAGAAAGGGTTCGCGAACGGAGTCCCGCATCACTCACCACCAACCTCAGCCATCCGGAGGCTGGGACGGTTTCCATGGGTATTCCAGCCACAATGCCGAAGGCATGGAAGATTTTCACCCAGGCCTCAGACACGTGGAGGAAAAGTCTTTGCAATTAATAGAACTCACCTGAGAAGCTGCGTGTCTTAGGAGGAAGGGGACGGTACAAGAAATCCTGGTCTATTAGTCAAACCATTAGCATGTGCCCCTGACAGTGAGGAGACCGGAAGGGACAGAAACTCAACACCCGGACTTTGGAGACGCCAGGGAGGTGCAGGTGGGGCCCATTTGATAATCAGGCTGAGGCCACACAAACCAAACGTAAAGAACATCCTTAGTCCTTGGGACTGTTTTTCCTAAGGCTCTTGGGGGTAGAGAAAGGCAGAGTTACTTGGCGTCCTAAAGGCAAAATATTCCAACCACTGAACATTTCCCTTTTCACCTACATATTCCAACATCTTAATCCAAAAGCAGCTCTTTTTGGCTAAATGTTTTCCTCTAGAAGACTTTATTTCTAAATATTCTAAGAGTTTAGAGGCAGACTATGGCAGCACTTGTAGAATGCCGTGCAACCTTTTTAAGAAATTGAGTAACTGCACTGTTTGCTGACAGCAGTATTTATTATCTATGTGCATGGATAATGAAGTCATCTCTCAGCTTTTTAATTGGTTACACAATATCCCCTTAGCAGTATCTATACTCAGAAGACTGTTTCTTAGGAGCTTTGCTTATGTATTTATAGACTGGTATTTCTTCTAGACGAAGCAAATAAAAGTTTTATTTCTACTGCACAGATAGACAGAATAAATTATACACAGCTGTGAGACATCGGAGTGTATTTTATGGAATGATCTTATTGGTAAATTATAAAAGCAGGTCTCGAATGATGTATACCATTCGAGCCTGAAAACCCAGGGAAAAAAATATGACCTTATAAAACATGTAGTTTGCATACATTTTGTTTTCCATACATATATTTGGACAACAACAAAACTCACAATTACCTAAACTATAAAGGTGGCCAGCTTATACTGGGGAGGAACTTCCAGCTTTTCTGATACTGGGTGTCCTGGCGCATTGCTTGCTGTTTTGATAAAATGGCCAGTGCGCTTCAGCCTCATCGAGCAAAAACACAGAGAAGGTATTTTGGTTTCTAACACAGTTATTTTTTGTGATGACCAGCTCTGCTTTCCCACGGGACCTCGCTTGTCTCCTCATCCGAGTTTGTCATCTTCAGACTGATTAGGGCTGGTCAAGTGGAAGTTAGAGACCCAGTTCTTTAGGCAGTAACCTTTGCAGTGAAAGCCTTCAAGGTTATGGAAAAGCCAGCAAAGTTGACACGGCCCTGGTCCTGCCTCCTGCTTGCTTTATGGCCCCTTGTCAAAGTCTGCATCTGAGGCCTGCCCTCTCCAAATGGAAACCACACCCTCTCCTTTCAGGAGCCTCTCTGGGCCCAGGAAGCTCAACTTAGTCAAAGTAGTAAAGGGCTTTCAGAAAGACTAAAGCCTGAAATCAGTCTAGGCTATCAGAATCCAAGCTCCTACACTTTGTGGCAGTGTTCATATAACTAGACCACACCATTGGTGTGAAAGTCACAATGACGTATTGGTAATTAGAAAACGCTGGGCTTTTGGGGGATACCAGTGGGTCCACCTTAGCCACCCAGCAGGCTATTGGGAAAACAAACTCTGATGAAATTACTAGTTAAAAGAAAACAAACCTCATACCTGGCGTTCTGGCTTTAAAGGGAAATTATTAACAGTACCTATATGAACTTAAAAAAGGAGAATCAATCTCCAAAAGTAGAATTAGATAAATATTCTTTTGAAAATCTAAGTGGAAAAAAAAAAAAAAGTTGAAGTGGCCATTGTGAGCTGCAGAAGCAGCCAGGGACAAAACCTTGGGAACTCGTTAAGCATTTTATTAGTCCCCAGTATCCAAGACCTAAAGAAAACCTTGCGGGACTAACTGAGCAGCTCCTTGTTGCAGGGTGATATGGTGGTGGTGCTCCCGGGGAGGATAAAGATATTTCCTCGGCTCAGATTCACACCCTCAATCTTAACCAAATAATGACATCATTCTTCCATTTTAGCTGCATACTCCCTAAGTAGAAATTAGTGATGCAATTTTAAAATGACATAAGTCAAGGATCCTCAAAAGAACCCATGGTAAAAATTCACCTGAAAAGAGTAATTGTACAGTGGAGAAAGCTGGCAAACCCTATGTCAGCCAGATGGTCAAGGTCAACATCAGCGACGAGTCACGTGGATGGTACGTACCCGTAACACGAGATAACGACACCTGTTACCTACGCTAGTCCTCAAAACCTGTAACTCCAGTCTAATCATGAGATAAATCCCCAAAGAGGTGCATCCTAAAACATACCTAACTAGCACTCCTCAAAACCATCAATGTCACCAAAAACAAGGACAGTCTGAGATACTGACGCTGACAGGAGCAGCCCAGGGAGACACAACAGCTAAAGGTAACGTGGTGACCTGGATAGGACTCAGGAACAGAACAAAACACATTTGGTAAAAACCAAGGAAATGTGAATAAAGTATAAACTGAATTTAAAATACTACGGCAGTATTGGCCCATTAATTGCAACAAATGTACAATGCCAATGTGAGATGTTACTAACAGGGCAAACGGATGTGGGGTCCCTGGGAACCACCTGTACTATCTTGGTGATTTTTCTATAAATCTAAAAGTATCCTTAAAAATAAAGTCTACTATTAATAATATTTAAAACTTAATCTGAACCTTACAAGAATCATCATGTCATTCAGGAGTTGGGTATGTATCAACAGGCTCCCAAGTGGCTGGTTTTCACCAGGGGCTCCAAACAACAGCAAACCAGAGTGTTTGCCATTCATCTCTCTTCCGCCATCGCTGTTTGTTCAGATGGAAGAAAAGACGCGGCAACTGCAAGCTAAAAGCGTGAAGTATTCACTGACGAGGTTCCCCGGAGTATAAAAAGGTGGTATGTGAAGATAGTTGATCCATAAGCAATCAAAAGGCCCCTGCAAGTACTCCAGAGTACTCCAGAAAACACAGCAACAAGTTGAAATAAAAACTTAATTTGTGCATTATTAGCTACAAGAGCCTGGGGTAGTAGAGAAGGGAGACCTGCCACTTGGTTTGAGAAGGTGACACCAAGCAACTGTCACATAAACACATTGATACAACAGTATTGAAACAGAACCCAGACTCTCTGAGAGCCTAAGCCCGCAGCTGCCGCCCTGGCAGGTGAGACTGTCAAGATGCAGCCTCGCCTGAGGGAGCAGCCAGGCCATCTGAATCGGCAGACACGTCCTGCATCCGCGCACGCTACACACGACCTTGAGCCAGTCACTTGTGTTCTTTGACACTCAGACCCCTTACGAGTCACGCTAAGCTATGACCACCATCCCACCAGAGGGCTGGGAAGAGGGTTCAGTGAGATCATGAATGCAAAAGTGTACGTGGATATCATTCAGTTTAGTTTTTTAATTAGTGGTTGGAAAGAAAGACACCAAAATGTTGTTGCTGGGATTTTTTGAGTGTTGGGGATATGAATTCATTGTTTTTCTTCTTTGTATGTATTTCTGATTTTTCTATAATCAGCACATACTACTTTTATGATGAAAAAGTTAGCTTAAAAACCCCAATCATTTGGATGCATGAGGACAAACCAACAGTTTTCCTGGCACCACAGATACACAGCCTTGGGCATGCCCGAGGACAGAGCCATTTGGAAATAAAAGCAATCAAGTACTATGGCACAATTAAAATTCTGAAAAGATGTTTTATGTGTCATTTTGAAATTCAAAGAAAGTCAGTTATAGCTGCCCATAAATGTTTCAAATGGATTCATACCCCGAGCACGAGTCGTCTCTACCACCCATAAACATAACTTCCCGCGCCTACGGTGCCTCCCAGCTGTGGGAGCAAAGTCATCTACAGCTTTAACTCACTTTTCATAACCCTTTGCTGGTCAGTGGAAGCTAATATGAATTCCGTTTTACAAATTGTGAGACCAAACTATAGAGTCGTACAGATTTTTCTCAAAGCTGCCCAGTAATAAATGGCGGAATCAATAGCAAAACCCAAACCCTTTGCATTTCAAACACATTCATTCACTTTGTAACACTTTCGGGGGTTGGGGGGGAGGAAAGGGGTTAGAATTCTTCAAAGTTAGTGCATAAGAAATGATATAGATAGAAAATGGAATTCGGATCTATACCTGAACAATTTTTGGATGTTAACAAAAGGACAAGAATGGAAGGTAGCTTATCCCATTTTGTCTGTAAACTGACTAAACAGAATTAAACGGCAATGAAAAAGCAGCCATTCTGCATCTATACTGAAGCCCCAGCTCCCTCCGAGGCACTAACATCCCCCTGCCACACCAGTGGGCGCCGCTGACCGCCTTCCGCACGACACACACCCCCTTGGGCAGCACTCGATGACTCTGCTTTTCTTCCACTTCTCCGACCAGCTCTTGCCTTCTCCCTGTGAACACCCCCAAGTCTCAGCTCTTGTCCATCTTCCCTCTCTGTACGCTTACAGATCCCTAGAGAATTCAATTTTTAAGCTGGTGTTGCCCAAATCTGCATTTTCCCATCTGGCCATGTCATCTGAGCACGGTCTGTGTTATAATATCTATCAGAAATATTAATTTCAGAGTCTTGTCACCACCATCCCCACCTCAAATTCAACATACTTAAAAATCAAAAGTTTTTTTTAATCTTCCTCCCTCAGCCAAAAACCAAAATGTTTTCTACCACACGTCTCATCAATACCACCACCATTCACCCCCTCCTGCATAAGCCTCGTGGCTGGGTGGCTGCTTTCACACGATCCTGTTTTTATTGCCCATAGTCAACAGCTCCGATCGGGTGTTTTCGTGCTTTGGTTTTGCTCTTGTTTTCTAAAAACTCTCCTACTTCTTAACTAATTCTAGACAGCTGCCTCATCTGCAGGTTCTGCCTCTTCCAATTTTAAAGGAGAGGACATTTGGCAAGAACGAGGCTGGATGGCAGGGGTTTTCCATCAAGAGAACAGGACGGTGAAGTCCCTAAGGCAGCGGAGAGCATCCTGGTTCTAGGAACATCCGCGTGGTGAGCATGGCTAACCTGCAGCGAGCGGTGGGAGGCAGAGAGGTAGAATTCAGTGGTAGACCAGGCCCAGGCTGGAGCAGGCCTTCCAAGGCAGACACTGGATTTTTATCTGAGGGCAGTGGAAGCCATTCTAGGGTTTTTAAGCAGAGTAAATCTGACTCGGAAACATTCCCTGAGAATGAACTGTATGAAGCCTGAAGAATGGATAAATGAGAACTATTCACAGGGTAAAAATGCAGGGTTGAGTGGAAATTACATAATCAATAAATATTGATTACAGTGGTGAACGCTAAGTCAGCATTTGCTATGTAAGCAATTCCTGCTCTGATCTTAACTTGTGTAAACTTGACAAAAACCCTTTGATGCTCATCCCCATTTAATAGATGCCAAAACTGAGGCACAGGGAACTTATGAGACTTGCCCAGGGTGACACGAATCATGAAGCCGGGAGGACAACTCATACAGCCAACTTGTAGGATCTGTGCTCCTCATCATACTAAATGGTAAATAAGTAATCATTCTGGCCAGGAAATGCTTGGAATAAAATTGAAATTTTTTTCCTAAGTTCTGGAATCTCATCTCCTGATAGCATCATCTTGCTCACTTTGTAAGCACACCAACCATCCATCTGATCCTTTAATATGCCCAGCAATGTTCTACCTTGTGTCCTGTGCTGTGCTCTCTGCTTAGAGGACTCTGTCCTCAACATCACCCCTCAAAGAGGCTGCCCTACTTAACTCCCTTCTCCCAGCCCAAGGTGCTCCCTAGCCCCCATCCAATTTTGTTTCTTTACCACCACTTACCAGTATCCAGTCTTGTCTTATTTATTTACCTCTTTGTCTCCACCGCCCTGCCCTGCGCCACAGTCAAAAATGGAAATACCAAGAGGTAGGGGCCTTGTCTGCCAAATTCACTGCTGTATCTTCCTGTGTAGACAAGTATTTGTTCAATGAATTATTGTCAAACAAATTAAAAAACTTCCATGGCCCTTCCACGAGGACGTAGGGATGGGGGTCTGGGGCTTGGTTCTCATCTTGGAAGTTCTGACAGGTAACTGATTTTTAGCTCTTCCAGCAATGTCCAGGCCCTTGTAGGTTGACGCACAGAACCAAACCCATGTGAGCCTTATTTACAAGCCAGAATTCCATTTGCTTATTTTTAATGAGAAAGAACCGCCAAGTGAACCAGAGTCCCCATCTAAAATGTTTTGTTCATTATCTGCCCAGCAGGAAAGCTTCCTTGAGAAGCCAAATTAAGATCAAAACAGAGAACTGAGGGACCATAATAGAAATTGTCATCACAGCAGCCTGACACTTCCTTCTCGACCGAAGAAGGTATGCCGGTCATGCCAGCCGAGGGAAAGCCAACCTCAGCACGTACGTGGCTGCGCACCAAGAGCGAGCAAGCATGGGCTGATTATCTGAATCTGAAATGCGTTTTCTGCAGACTCAGTTCTTGAAGGCTCACTCTCAAACGCTTTTTAACCCATGTAGTTGACTCTCGTGCCGATGTTTAGAACATTTCATTTTCATTATGAGAAAAATGCACTTTGAGTTCTGACTCGGGTAACAGTTTATAGACCTGAAACCTCACGTATTTATATGGGAAAATACATTCAGAATTCCAGAAGACAACAGCAGGGGCGTGTCCTATGCTTCACATCCCTCCCCTGCCTGCTGGCTCAATTGTGGGGACTCCTGCGGCTTGGGGAAGGGGGCAAGACAGGGAGTGAGATGGGACTTCAAGCACTGGGTGATCCACGTTATCGAGTCAGGGAACGCCTGCCTCACCCTAGTGACCAAGGGCAAAGTGCGACTATCTGGAGGTAGGAGCTTATAGGATTTTCACAACCTTTAATTTTCTAGCTGTTGATTTTGGCCACTGAATTTGGGGGACCCAAATAGGGAATCCTAATTTAAATAGTCAAACAGGATAAGCCTGACTATTATAACATGAATTATAGTCCTGGAGAAATTTTAATTCTATTCAATTTGACAAATATTTATTAGGTATATAGATGGACCTAGCAGCATTTTTAATAATTCTGATAAATTCTTTTGTTCTCAGCGTTTGAAATTACAGGGTGCTTAGCTGTCTTTAAATCCTCGCTTCATCTTACACAGAGAAAGCCAAAAAAGTAAAGAAAACTGTTCCATTTAGGAACTTTTAAATAATTTTCTCCCAACATACCCAGCTTTATTCTCATCTATTCCCACGGAGAAGAGAACTAGCCCCACCCTGCACTAGCCAAAGGTATCTCATCAGTGCAAAAGCTTTGTGGGTTATGTGCTACCTTGGTTTAAAATCCACACTAATAATACATTAATTCTTCTAAATGGCTTTTTATTCCTCCGTAAAATTAGCACTGATGTGTCATCCAGGTGCTAATCTTTTCTTTCAGCTTCTGCTCGCCTGGCACAGCACAGGTGAATCAACACTAGTTGCCATGGCCTCCCTTCACTAACGATGCTGGAGGCAGGGTGGAGGGCTGGGATCCCTCCTCCTCTCTGCGGGATCTGAAATGTGCCTGGTTTCCCTTCACTCAGCAATGACCAGGTGGCTGGCAGGCTGAAAATTCAGCCGATCAAAGAGAAAGCCCTATACAAAGGACATGAATAGACAATTCCCAAAAGACGACACACAAATGGCCAACAGGTAGACAAAAAAGTGCGCAGTATCACTCATCTGGAAAATGCAAATCAAAACCACAATGAGATATCATCTTACCGCAGTTAAGAGTGGCTACTATTAAAAAGACGAAAAATAACAGACGCTGGCAAGGATGTGGAGAAATGGGAACTCGTACACTGCTGATGGCAATACAAATTAGTACAACCGCTGCGGAAAACAGTACGGAGATTTCTCACAATGCTAAAAAACAGAACTACCAAGTAATCCCGCAATCCCACTACTGGTGTCTACCTGAAGGAAAAGAAATTTGTGTATCAAAGGCATACTCACACTCTCATGTTCATTGCAGCACTACTCTCGATAGCAAAGATAGAGTCAACCGCCGTGTCCATTGATGGACAAATGGATAAAGAAAATGTGGTATATATACACAATGGAACACTATTTGGCTGCAAACAAAGAATGAAATCATGTCATTTGCAGCAACATAGATGGAACTGGAGGTCATTAAGTAAAATAACCCAACAAATATCGCATGTTCTCAAAATATCACATGTACCCCATAAATATGTAAAATACTATGTACTAATAGAAAAGAGAAAGCCCTATAAATATTTGACCATTTATAAAGAAAAAAACCAAATTTCTTTGTTTTAATGTGCATTTATTTATCACTGAGGTTGAACTTTCATATTTTTGTCAGTTATTTTTATTTCTTAATTTGGGGATTCTTTGCTCATATCTATTGCCAACTTTTAATTGATCTATTTTTTCTAATGTACTTACACGAAATTTTGTGTTAAGAATATTAAACAGGTTTATCTCCACAACGAACAAACATCCGAGTCACCCCAAGTCTTGCCCCAAGAGTGGAGGCTGGGAGCAACATGTCCGGTGGTGATTTCTCTTCTGCTGCTCAGAGAGGTGCCTCAGTGCAGGCTGACAGCAAACAGCATTTCGGGCTTCCATGTGAGTCAAGGATAGCTTTGGGCTCTGCCTTTCACCAAAGGGAGGCCCTTTCTAATGTATACCATGGAGTACACGCTGCTTAACCCCTGGGGTAGTTGACAAAATTAAAGGAGGTGACTTGCAGAAAGCCTTTGTTGTAGCACCTGGTACACCTGGTCTTGCTCAATTAGGAGTTTACCATTATGGAGAGAAGAATGGAAACTTTTCCTAAGTGTTGATTGTCTGCCAGGCTTCTATATGTTCTTTGCTGAAATTAGACTGATTCTGCTTTTGAGGAGCTTGAAAGTCTAGTAAAGACAGAAAGGGACAAGCCTTGAGGAGGGATCAGAGTTGGGCTAGAAGACCTGATCGCAGTGGAGATGGCCCAGGAAATCTTCACCAAGGGGATGCCAATTATCCAGGCTTTGAACAGGTAGGATCTGGTGTTCACACGTGTGAGGATGGTGGAGGGAGGAGAAGGCTTCTTAGATGAAGAGACAAGTGGCCCAAGTATGCCCATGCTCAGCTTGCCCCTCACACCCCATTGTGCCCACACAACACAGAAACAATCGCAAGAAGGGGAAATGTGGAGGAATGGACGTATATGGGGAAAACAAAGGTATTCAATTGGAGTCCAGTCAGAAGTGCACTAGATGTGATTTGTGTCTTCTTTGTTCTAACAGAACATTCTGTTTTACTCTATGGGAAGACTGGGCTGAGACTGCCTCCATCTCTATGCCACATGGACTAGCAGACTCACACCAAGCCTTC
>RJWJ010037711.1:0-15384 GCA_004363605.1 Indri indri
TTAAATGTTGATCAGCTAATACCAATTTGATGGCGAGTACATGTGGTGCTTGTTTTTCCATTCTTGGGATACTTCCCTTAGTAGAATGCGTTCCAGCTCTATCCAGGAGAATACAAGAGGTGCTATATCACCACTGTTTCTTCAAGCTGAATAGTACTCCATGGTATACATATACCACATTTTATTAATCCACTCATGTATTGATGGACATTTCGGTTGTTTCCACATCTTTGCAATTGTGAATTGTGCTGCTATGAACATTCGAGTGCAGGTGTCTTTTTCATAGAGCGACTTTTGTTCTTTTGGGTAGATGCTCAGTAATGGGATTGCTGGATCAAATGGTAGTTCTACTTGTATCTCTTTAAGGTATCTCCATATTGCTTTCCACAGAGGTTGCACTAATTTGCAGTCCAGAAGTTTCCTTTAATTTTGGTGTAGGGACTCCCTGAAATAGTCTGCATTTATGACAATGTTGACATCTGTTCATGCCAAAAGTGATTTTAAGTACTAATAGTGGAAAACATAGGTTGAGCAATAAAATCAAGTACCTTGAGAAAATTAAACAAGTAAATATGCATGAATAATATTTATATTACATAAATTCGTGTAAATAATTTAAGGGATTTTTCTGTCAAATTATCTTATTTATTTTATTTTATAGTATTTATGTAACTTCAGTGAGTCTGAAATATATTAATAATAATAAAGGGATTTAAATTTGTTAATTACCTTTTAGCATTTAAATCTCATGATTTTATAGTTCTTCTGTCCTCTGGAAAATATTTTGCTTCTCTTTTTAAGCAATTAAGATTATAAATGAATGCAGTTTTAAGTTTTTGAAAGACATGTAAACATCCTTAGTTTCTGTTCTCCTGCATACACTGTCTCTGCTAAAATGAGTTAAATCAAAGTGTTATTTCGAAGATCCTGTGAACTCAGGATTTCTAGAATCTTCCTTAGCTCCAACTTTAACTTCAGAGTTGGAAGGTTAGAGAAAAAAAAAATAATAAAGCAGGACTGGGCGTGGTGGCTCAAGCCTGTAATCCTAGCACTCTGGGAGGCCGAGGTGGGTGGATCCTTTGAGCTCAGGAGTTCAAGACCAGCCTGAGCAAAAGCCAGACCCAGTCTCTACTAAAAAATAGAAAGAAATTAGCCAGAAAACTAAAAATATATAGAAAAAATTAGCCGGGCATGGTGGCGCATGCTTCTAGTCCCAGCTACTTGGGAGGCTGAGGCAGGAGGATTGCTTGAGCCCAGGAGTTTGTGGTTGCTGTGAGCTAGGCTGACGCCACGATACTGTAGCCCAGGCAACAGAGTGAGACTCTGTCTCCACAAAAAAAATAAATAAACAAAAAATAATAAAGCAACAGCATCATTCTGTAAACAAAAGCAAAAATCCTCTTTGAAAAAACCCTAACCAGCAACCTGCTGCTCCAGTGCCAGAATTTTCTGTTAAGGATCATTTGCAGTTATGGCCAGGCTTTTCCAAGCCAATATCGCCATCTATTGGTAAAGTCACTATAGTACCTTATAAAATGAAATTTTGGTTAATGAATTTCACTCTTGCTCTGGTTTGTTTTATAAATTTTACTTAAGTTGGCATTGAAAAAGAGAGTTTCTTTTTTCTGAAAGAATTTCACAATTTGGGCCGGGCTCGGTGGCTCACGCCTGTGATCCTAGCACTCTGGGAGGCCAAGGTGGGTGGATTGCTTGATCTCAGGAGTTTGAGACCAGCCCGAGCAAGAGCGAGACCCCGTCTCTACTAAAAATAGAAAGAAATTAGCTGGGTCAACTAAAAATATATATATAGAAAAAAAATTAGCCGGGCATGGTGGCGCATGCCTGTAGTCCCAGCTACTCGGGAGGCTGAGGCAGTAGGATTGCTTTAGCCATCCTCTCTTCCTGGATTACTGAAATGTCTTCTGATTGATCTTTTAAAAATGTAAACCGGATTAGGACTCTCCTCTGTTCCAACTCTTCATCGTCTTCACATCGTATTTAGGATTCCATCCAAAGTCCCTACCATGGCTTCCAGGCCCTACAGAAACTGGCCAGGGATGACCTTATCTCCATCTGGACTCCTTCTTCCACGCTGTGCTGGCCTCACTAGTCTTCAAACTCTGCCTGAACATCCCCTCTTCATGGGCTTTGCACTTGCTGTGTGAACACCTGGAGTACTCTTCCCCAGATGTTGCAATGACTCGCTCCCACACACCACGCAGACCTCTGCTCAGATGTGACCTCCACGACAAGGGCTCCCCTGCACATGGCAACTAAACCAGCCATCCCATCCTCACCCCCATCCCATGAGTCTATGTTAATTTGGGGCATGAACCACTTCCTGGTGTTGTATATTTATTTGCCAGGGGTGTGTCTCTGCTCTAAGATGGACACTTCACCAAGGTAGGGTCTTTTTCAGTTGTTCACTGCTGTACTCTCAGTGCCTATTCCTTAGGAGGAATTTTCGTAGATTTATTGAGTTTTTTGTAAGAATTATCGAATAAATAAAACTTCAGGGTCTCTATTGACTTTTTCTCAGACTTTACATTTAATTACTTAAAGTAGTAACTACAACTTAGAGAGTACTTACCAAGTGACAGATACTACATCCGCATTTAACAACACACATTATCTGATTTAATCCTCATGGTAATGCTAAAAGAATTACTAAATTGAATGTGTTGTCTTCAACTGCCTCGTGACCCTGATTATCTATTCATTTTCATAATTTAAGGAAGTTCTTATTATAGTCTCCTTAGAAAGAAAAGAAAAAAGAAAGTTCTTGATCAATACAGGCAAATGGCATAGATCTTTTCAGACATTGTGTAGATACATTTCCAAAACAAGCCTTTTCTCTCGCTTTAAAATGGCTTATACTAATCTGGCCATTTGACACAGGTTATTTGGGGACATGTCAATAGCCTCCAGTTACTAAAGGTAGGGAGAGTTAGAGATGTTCCCCACATACCTTGCTCTCAGGTGTATGTTATGATGAAAGCAATCTCATGTTGAATTATGCCATAAACAGACAGCTTTGAGCTATACGATCTGTTTTTATAAGCTCGGTGACTACCTTACATAAAAAGTTCACTGGATGTGACAATATTTCAGCAGGAGGAGTTAGCTAAACTAGTGACAGCAGGTGGTTTTAGGAAGTGGCAGTGATTGGGTCTTCTGTGGAGCCCTGGAACAAGGAATTTGGAAGGCGTGGGCAGCTGTGCTCATCAGATTATCCTATGTAAAGGCAAAATATTCTTGCACTGTATTTCTAAGCAAATCACATAATTTGGACACCATTCACTATAACAATAAAAAATTAGCTCTAACAGCTCTTATGCTGATGAGAAATCCTTATAGTGCAGATGGAAATCACTGAAGCCTGTAGCAGTAGCCCTTGCCCTGAGGTTGGCTGATGAGAATGTTTCAAATGCTAACTACTTCTGGAGTGTGCATTCTTGATTAGGAAAATGCACTTCAAATGTCAAATAACATACCCTAGGGCATTCATACTTCATGCATAATATCACAGTGTCCAAGCTTAAGTATTTAAAGGTAAATTATAAACCATGGAGCAGTCCCAAGGAGAGGACCAGCTCCAGGGCTGAGTGAGCGAGTACACAGGCTGTGAGACTGTCAGCCGCACTCTCCTGATGCCTTCCTGGAGAGTAATCAGGCCACAGGAAGCCCTCGCAGTTGCCAAGAAAAGGCTCCTCTGAAGTGGAGGGCTCTACTGTGTTCCTCTTTCAGGCGAAGCAAACTTTCTTTTGATTCCCACTGGGCCAACTGGAAGCTACCTGGGGCTTTCATCTGCACATGGCCTCCACGTGGGCACTCTCTGAAGCAGACACCCACTTATTTGGGGGAGCTGTTTTCAGGTTGTGGAAATAAACAAAGACCAACAAAATGAAAAAAGCAAAGGCAATTTTTCAGAGCTTGCTATAGCAAGGGAGTCGGTCACCATCGCTTGCGTTTGGCGGAGACTCAAAGGCAGGCTCAGTGGGAAAGCTCTGTAGTGGACAAAGGGAAGCTGTCAGGTGTGCCCTGATTGCAGCTGCTGCTATAGGCTTCAATAACTTCCATCTGCACTATAAAAATGGCTCATGAGCATAAGAGCCATTAGAATTAATTTTTTTATTGTTACAGTGAATGGTGTTCAAGTTATGGGATTTGCTTAGAAATGCTGTGCAGGAATGTTTGCCTTTATTGAACTGGGATATAAGGATCTGCTGAGCACGCCTTACAGATTTCTTGTTCTAGGGCTCCAAAGAAGACCAGATCACTGCCACTTCCTGAAATCACCCGTTCTCACTAGTTAGCTAAATCCTGCTGCTAAATGTTGTCGCATCCAGTGAACTGGCCTGGGGAGGCTGGAGATGTCTAATGAGAAGTGGGGCATCCTATGTGATTGGTTGGGGGAGTGTATTTGGCTTTCTTTGGTTGTTCCTAAATTGGAAGTAGAGACAAAAATTAGAGAACCTGTCAGTTATTAATCAAGTCTTAGCCATTCTGGGCCAACTCTGATGGAAGTTATTATTTAGCTTCTGGATAGTTTCTAGAGAGAGAAATCTGGCTTCCTGTAAGTCTGACTTATCGCAGGCTGGCTTCCTGGGCTGTTTGTTATAGATAAGGGGGCTGGTTTCCTGGGCATATTGCTGCAAGTTGTGGGTCAGAGACCATAGGTCTGGGCATTGCTCATCTGTAAAGTCAATCTTTCAGGGTGGTGGGAGAGTGAGTTGGCTTGACTGCTCAGTACTGGGTTCTTCATGGCCCCATGGCTGCACCTAAAGCCACCTACAGAGGCTGGCAACTGCAGGTACCTCCAGGGCACTATTAGGAAAAACAGCTCCAATCTCTGCATCTCCTCTTCAGGTCTATTTTGGTTTGTGGCTTTTCTTCCCTGAATGTTTCATCACTATAAGCCCAAATGATGTCTGTTTTTCAGGAATCCTTCAAAATTTCTGTTGTATTGATGGCACCTTTTTTTCAGTTACCATGTTCTTATCTCTTTTCTGTCATTTTGGTAGGGAGAGAATCTGAATATTTTTGTTGCAGGATAATCAACAGTGCTTTTTCACACCAGACTAGAAAGAAGAAAAGGTGCGTTTCCACCCCTGCTGGTATTTGCTGGAAAAAAGTTAGGCTCTGATTTCCAGGGCATGTGCTCTTCTGCACAGCCCCCTGTCCCCCTAGCTCTCAACAAACACAAAATTACTGTTAAGCTTCTTCATTTTCTGGGAATATTGCTGAAGAAAACCCTACCCTGTTTCGTTTGGAAGATTAGGCCCACCAAGGAATACAGCCGGAGCTGCCACGGATGTGGCGAGGGTGGGAGGGAGGAGGAAAGATGGCCATAATGACAAGAAAACATGATGTCATTCTGTGTATTTTATACCAACCAAGTCAATTAACATAAAGCTTAGATTTTAATTGCAATAATGAGGCACTCAAAGTCATTAGACTATAACAATTAGTTGTAAAATGATTACACACATTTCTTTCATAGAAAGGAAATTCATTTTGATAGTTTCAATGTTTCCTTGCTCCGATATCTTTTTCCTACAAAAACAATTATTAGATTAGACATTCTTGTGACCCTGTAGACATTATGTCATTTTTGATAAATTCTAATTTTGAAGAGCCACATTCTCCACTAGTGACCAATTTTGGCAAAGTCACGTATATTCTGTAATATTAAAAGAAAGTTTTCGGAAATCTGTCCAAGGAAATTATCCCTCAAAATTATGTTGTACTACAATGAGATTTCTAATAGATGTTAGGAAAAAACTTTTATGTTGCTACCCATCAATATCACATTCCTATGGTCAGCAGTCAATTTAAATTGTATGTTTACATACAATTAAACATACAATTTTGTGTTGTATTATGCATAAACTATGTTTTACACAATTAACTATGGTTTACACAATTATGTGTAAACTATGTTTACATAGTGACAGTAGTTCTACAGATTACATCAGCCATCTGGCATTGAAAGACCAAGATGGTCTTTTGATAGGGTAACCCTTTCTTTTAAAAACAGTGCTGTTATAGCTAATACAAACAATTGATTTTGAAATTTAGTCTTGGCTCTAGATGGGACATATCTTGTGATATACAGTTGAGAAAAATCTTAATATTTTTAGTGTTTTCTGTGTTGAGAAGTTGGCATTAATATCAATAGATTCTGTCATTTCTTCTCTACACGTCATAAACATAGTTTGTTTTTCCAATTGTGTTTTTGACAAAGTTTTAAAATACATCCTTGCTAAATGTTTTTATGTATACTGTACCATTTCATTGTAGCCTAAAATTAATAATTTTTAGGATCTTCCATTGAAATCTGTTGTTTTTCTATTCACATTTCCAGCATTGTTTTATATACATGTATAAAACTATTAATATATATTATACATTAGAATATTAAGAGACAACTATAAATACATATAGGTTATATTTGTATAAATATATATTTATAGTAATCCTTTAGCATTCATGGGGGATTGATTCCAGACCTCCCTCAGATACCAAATCCACAGATGCTTAAGTCCTCGATATAAATGGCATAGTATTTGCATATAATGTACACATATCCCCCTGTATACTTTAAATCATCTTTAGATTACCTATAATACCTAATATGATATAATACAATACTATGTAAGCATTGTTATACTATATTGTTTAGGAAATAATGACAAGAAACAAAAGTCTGTCCATGTCCAGTACAGATGCAATTTTGTTTTTAATATTGTCAATCTCCGGTTGATTGAATCCACGGATGTTGATTGAACCCACAGATTCAGAAGGCTGACTGGAGAGAGAGAGACAGTGTAGGCCTGCTTGCTTACTCTTTGCGCACCATCAGCGGAACTGGAACCAAGACTGACCCTTGGCCAACCCCTGGAAACATGACCCTTGGAATATTCTTTATGCTACTGACTGATGATTTTATTGCCTACACCTGAAGCAGTGGGCCATGCTATACCAGCTTGTCAGGTTGCTTTGCTCAAGCATCAAGTGGACTAAGGTGCCCTGTTCTCATTGCTGTGGCTGTGAGTCTTGATTACCATGGCTGGTTGAACAACAGGGAATGCCTTCCCATTTAGCACCCTATTTCTAAATAAAGTCACATTCTGAGGTACTGGGGGTTAGGATTTTAAAAACATATAAATGGGGGGTGCTATGGTTTAAATATGTCCCCCAAGTTCATGTGTTGGAAACTTTATCTCCATTATGATGGTATTAAGAAATGGGACCATGAAGAGGTAATTAGGTCATGAGGGCCCTGCTCATGTAATGGAGCGATGCTGCTATCATGAGAGTGAGTTAGTTATCAAGGGAGTGATCTCCTGATAAAAAGGATGAGTTCGGCCCAATTTTCTCTCTGTGTGTCCTGTGCTTGTTTCCACCTCTGCCCTTCCATCATGGTATGGCCCTCACTAGATACTAGTGCCATGCTCTTGGACTTCCCAGCCTCCAGAACTATAAGCCAAATAAACTTCTGTTTTCTGTAAATTACCCAGTCCGTGGTATTGTGTTAGAGCAGCAGAAAACAGGCTAAGACAAAGGTACACAATTCAACCCCTTACAGGATCCAAGATACAACCTGCTGCTTAGCCAGTGTCCCCCAACGCATCCTGCAGTCCAGAGGAGCTGCCAAAGCTTAGCCACAAGTCTCCAGGTCCTACTGTTGAACCCAGATCATAATTTCCCCTCAAGATTTGTTCCCATGTGGGGCTCTTAGTAACATTTTGTACAAAGGCCATGTGTCCACCCAGAGAGATAACTTAAAGTCTCCAATAGAGTGAGCCACAGTGTTCTTCCCATGCTTTCAGAAAGCCCCTGATTTTCTTTGGCATATTGCTCTCCTTTTAAACACGCTGTGAGCAAAGAAGAGAGACATAGAGAAGTACCAGCATTAGCCCACCAAAAAATCCCAACCATCTGACTGCAGCAATTTGCTCATTGATTGGCTGGTGATTCAGACCAATTAGAACAAGACTGGTGTTCAAATTTTGGAAGAGAAGTTCTCTCCTTTCTCTGAACCTAGAGCCTAGAGCATTTAAACCTGGACCTCAACACACGTGGAGATAATTTGCTTAAAAGTAGGTTCACACTGCTGGAAGCAGAGCTCAGTGTTAGGGAGCGACTGGCCTTAGAATATTCTTTAAGCCTGTGATTCAAGGTCGTCTAGTGACTTTTATTTACATGAGCTAAAAATTTCTCTTTTTATTCTCTTTTCCCTACAACTTAGGCTAGTTTGAGTTAGATTTCTAAAGGTATTCAAAAGAATAATAACTAATGAATATCTGTTAACTGAGGAGCCTACCTCTCACCTTAAACGTTCCCTATCTTGACTCCTATCTTAGCATCTCCTGAAGGGATGATAAAATTTAGTGTTGGGAGGACATTGGCCCTTTGAGATGGGAGTTTGCCAGCCTCCTCATTTGCTAGCAAATTAATAAACTTTTCTTTGCTTCTCCTCAAACAAACAAACAAAAAAAAACCACAAAAATTTAGTGTTGGGATGACCTTCCTCTGGTAAAACTAGCCTCCTCTTACTGCCTCTGAACCAGGTCTGGTAGGGTAGCTATCACAGCTGAAATGACAAGGACTTGGACAATACCCAGCAGTTCAAAGACTCTTACAGTCTTGTGGATAGTAGAGTAGTAGGAAAGTCTTGGTAGCTCAGACCTGGAAATTATGATGTACATGCTACCAGTAGAATCCAAGCAGAATTTTTCCTGGAAGCATTCGCCTACCTGTCCCAATAGTGTAAAGAGGAAATTGGCTAAAGATTGAGGTAGAGGAGGAGACAAATAGATAATGAGTTAATATTTTTGCTCTAAAATTTTAATTGAGAAATAAAAATGAAATGCCAAAAACATATATATTAACCATTATAGTATTAAAGTGAGTTAAGATCTCAGAAACTTTCTGTATGGAGTTACAGCACTGTATATATTCTGATACAATAATACAAAGAACAAACAAACCAAAAAAGCCCCAGATACTAGGAGAAATTAGAGAAAAAAGTAAAGATAAATAAAAGAGGCTGGAAGGTGAAACTTAAAATTGACTGTGATAAAGAAGAGATTGCATGAGCTTTGAAATTAGGGTTGAGTTGAAATCCTAGTTCTATAATCTTAAACAAGCTATTTAATCTCTTTGAGACATACCTTCCTCATCTGCAAAATGAGGTTAGTTATCTCTACCTTGCACTTAGGTTGCAACAATTAAATGAGAGATGAATATATGTAAAATGTATGGTGTGGTAGAAACTTAATCAATTGTAATTATGATTGTTATTGTTTTATAAAGAAAGGGTAATCATACTCAAAGATGATATGTTTGATCATTTTAGGTGCTATGAATTAAGTGGAAGTATGAAATTGCTAAGACCTAAAAATATGAAAGCCTTACAAGTGTGAAATAAATGAGATAAAGAAATATAACTAGAGTATTAAAGGAAAATGAGTTAATGCAACATGAAATGGTACAGTTTCGAGTTCCACTGTACAGGACCACCCTTAAAGCAAGTAAGTGAAGATTTTTAACACATAAACCACCTTCTTTGTATTATCCCTAGACCAGTAGTCAGCATCTGACATAAAGTAGCCATCTATTTTCTAGCCAGTGATCTCTAAATTGCTTGGCACCAGAGCTCTGGCCAGGTGGGAGTACTCTACAAGAGATGGCGACATAGCTCAGCAGAGCTCTTCCTTTGAGACGCCTGAATAGGAGACATTCTGACATGTGACAGTAAGGGGCACAGAGGTTGGAAGCACACACAGAATTGTAAGCAGAAACCTAGAGGCATAGAGTCCGTGAATGAACAAGACTTGTGATATAGTGTAGGATGCGAGGGCAGTCACTAGCCACAGGGGTGGGAGAAGAAGCCTAGGAATAAAAGCTGAAGTGAAACACCAGGCCAGGAAGCAACTGACCCCAGCTTCTGCAGGAACATCTTCTGGAGTTGCCACTGGTCTCCAGAGAGGCTGCAGACCACCAGAGCTCTGTATGAGCCCCACGGTGGCTTCTTTCTCTGGGAGACCCGGCTGTGCGGTTGTTCACAGGCTTCCTATCTCCCTCACTTCTCTGTCCTTACAACAGACCCCTGTGCACCGAGATACCCTGAATATGCCTCTGCCTCTAGCAAAATGGAAGAGTATAGTTAACACACTCTCCTAAGAGCACCGCGGAGAACCGTTTGGCTTGACTGATGCAGGAAGCTCACTCCCGTCACCCTACGGACAGGCTGAACTGCCTCACCCAGACAGCAGCCCAAGAAAACCATGTCTACCCCCTTAGCAGCATCTCATTATTTGTATAAAATTTATAGTTTTTAAACACTTTCATGCTCTCCTTATCTCATTTGATTCCCATGATTTTTTTTTTTTTGAGGTAGCAAAGTAATGAACAGATTCCCCTTCTACAGTTGAGGTAGGTTTGATGATGTGTACAAGTCAAGTGGCCAGTTTGAGATGTCCTGAGCTTGGGAAGCTGGGCATGACAGCACGTCCTCACAGACAGAGGAGAGCAGTGAGAAGGACACTGGACCAAACTGAACTGAAGGAGAGACCAGAGAATGAAGGCTGTGATGCCCACAGAACGCTTTGTGGTGGATACAACCGGCAGAGTCCCAGGGACTTCTATCATGACCAGGACAACTGTCCACTTCAACTGCCCACCGGTCTGAGGACTCCTGCAGCTCATGTAGTGTAACATCTGTCCCACCTCTTCACTCTCAAAATCGTCCCAATTTTAACAATAGGTTATATGGTCAACTCTATTATAGGCCTAAGATATTGCTAGTTAATAAATTGAGGGAAGATAAAAGTATACTTTACAACCAGGACAGAAAAGTATATTTAGAAAAAGTATCTTTTGGAAAATTATCAATGATGTAAATTTAAAAAGTAAAATGTTTGACCCATATTTAAGCAAACCGTTGAACCAATGAGAACAACTACATTCCTTGAGCATTTTGGTCTAAATTTCTGTGGACTGAGTAAATGATTCCGTGGCATTTATGGCATGGGTGTTGTCTTAGCCAACTTGGGCTGCTATAACAAAATACCATAAACCGAGAGACTTATACACAATGGATATTTATTGTTCCCAGTTCTGGAGGCTGGAAGTCCAAGATCAGAATGCCAGCAAGGTCAGGTTCCGGTAAGTGACTTGGAAGAGTATAATTAACATAGTCTCCTAAGAGCGCCATTGGTGAGGGCCCTCTTCCTGTTTGCAGATACTGACTCCTTGTATCCTCAAATTATGAACAGAAAAAAGCTAGCTCTCTGGCCTTTCCTTATAGGGACACTAATCCCATTCATGACAGCGCTACCCTCATGATCTAATTACCTCCCAAAGGCCCCACTTCCACATATCATCAGACTGGGGACTAGATTTCAACATATGAATTTTTGGGGAACACAAACATTCAGTCCATAACACGGGCCAAAATTATTTTCTGAACCTATCTTCCATATGGGTTGGAAATAGATACAGGTGCTTGTTATTTGTAACATATTTGATTGTGATATCTTGAACTCATTTGTATTCAGAAAGACAATTTTTCAATAGGTAGAGATAAAAGTACCTAGAAGTGTGATTTCATAACAGCTTAAGTTAAACATAAAGGAGCGACTGAGATTGCCTGAGAGCAGAAACAGATGTTGGTTGTGGACACACATATTCATTTGTCCATTTCTACAGGAACATATTATTGTTTCCATGTGCATGTCACGAAATAGAAGTCTGATAGAACCCTTTTTGCTAAATTGACTGTTGATCCTGACTACTTTGGAGTCGATTAAATCCACATCCTTATTATCCCAGCTGTTTATAATGACAGCATCCCAATCAATCTCTCTTCTTCAGTCTATATCCCCAAATCAATCCATCTTATAGATTGCCAGAAGGTTAATCGTCCTAGAATACAACCATCTGCCACATAACGACATTTCGGTCAATAAGGAACCAAATATGTAACAACAGTCCTATAAGATTATAATGGAGCTGAAAAATTACTATCCCTTAGTGGTGTAACATAGCGCCAGGCATTACTCATGTGTTTGTGGTGATGCTAGTGTAAACAAACCTACCAGCCTGCCAGTCGTATAAAAGTACAGCACAGCACATATGATTATGTATAGTAAATAATATGTGATAATGATAAACAACCATGTTAGTGACTAATGTATTTACTATACTTTTTATTGTTATTTTAGAGTGTATTCCTTCTAATTATTAAAAAACAAGTTAACCGTAAAATAACCTCAGGCAGGTCCTTCAGGAGGCCTTCCAGAAGAAGGCACTGGTCTCATGGAGACAGCAGCTCCATGTGTGTTATTTCCCCTGAAGACCTTCCAGTGGGACAAGATGTGGAGATGGAAGACAGTGATATGGATGATCCTCACCCTTCATGGGCCCAGGATAATGTGTGTGTCTGTGCCTTAGTTTTGAACAAAAAAGTTTAAAATTTAAAAAAAACCCACACATTTTAAAAATAGAAAAAGGCTTATAGAATAAAAATATAAAGAAAGAAAATGTTTGTGTACAGCCGTATAATGTGTGTTTTAAGATAAGTGTTATTTTAAAAGAACAAAAGTTTAAAAATGTTTAAAGTTTATAAAGTAAAAACATCACAGTAAGCTAAAGTTAACTTATTATGGAAGAAAGCAATTTTTAAAAAAATAAATTTAGCATAGCCTAAATGTACAGTGCTTATGAAGTCTACAGTAGGGCACAGTAATGTCGTTGGCCTTCACATTCACTCACTGCTCACTCACTGCTCACCCAGGGCAACTTCCAGTCTTGCAAGCTCCATTCATGGAGCTTAGATGTGTGTGGACACACAAATACTTACCACTGTGTTACAATTGCCTACAGTGTTCAGTACAGTAACGTGCCATACAGGTTCGTAGCCTAGGAGCAGTAGGCTATAGCATGTGGCCTAGCTGTATAGTAGGCCATACCACCTAGGTTTGTGTAAGTACATCCTACAATGTTTGCACAACGATGATATTGCCTAATGACGAATTTCTTAGAATGTATCCCTGTCTTCAAGAAGTGCATACCAGTACTAGTTTTATAATCACTTCTCTGCTCAAAAACATTCATAGCTTCCCATGCCTCACACTGAAAGAAACTCCACTCACCCTTTGAATGATTTTCCAAGTGTTCCATTAGTTGGTATATCCTATTTCTCCCAATACTCTTATGACTCTACTATTGATACTTTTCATTTTAGCATTTGACCATGCACTAGTTTTGTATTGCTACTTAATTTTTTCTTGGTTTTAGATATTTTCTGAACAGAATTGAAAGCTTCATGGTGATAATGTCCATTTTTTTCCTTCTCAAGTACAGATGATTTGTAGATGAACTGCAAAATTCTAAATTTCTTGAGCATGAGAATTAATCACTTTGTCCATAAAATCTAGCAAAACATCTGATACCAAGTTCATGCTCAACAATTTATTGAACGGAATGCATTAATACAGGTGCTTAGTGTATGAGTTGAGTAATGCACCTTTCTTCCAGCAGATGTCGCTAAATCTTAGGTTTAAATTTAAGGCATTTAATTTCAATTTAAGGCTTTAATAGTTAAGGTATTACATTTAAGGCTTAGCTTAGCTATTAAACTGATACTTGTATTTTTCAAACTGTGAAGATCTACTTTATATTGTTGTAAATTTCTGTAATTTCTTTTTCCCTTTTTTAAGAGTAGTTCTTTGGCTAGTCCCAAATGGTGCATTTCCTTCTGATATTTTTTTCCATGCAGTTTTTTGCTTGCTAAACTCACAGATGACGATGCTGGTGGTAATGACCAGGCTGGCAGTGTGTGGGTGCAGGGCTAAGCGCTTCACATGTGTTACCTCATTTGAGATTCCTGACACTTCTGTGAGGTAGGAGCTATTTCTCCTATGTTACCAATGAGGACACTGAAGGACATTAGATGGCTTAGTCCAAATGTAACAGCTCAAAGGTGACAGAACCAGAATTCAAATGACAGAACCAGACGTTTTAACAATTTTAGCATGATGTCATTAAGCTTTTTCCTGTTTCATTACGCAGTTTTTGTAAACATCATTTTACTAAATTTTTAACCTGAATACCAACATGTTTATTTACCACAAATAATACGTTTTGCAGCTTAGCAATGAGGTGAATTTTTTTTTTAACATGTTCATCTTCTTCAAGGAAAATTTCAACGAATGGGCTCATGCCCTTCATGTTATCTGGCAAGCATCTGCCATGCTTGTTAGATTGGTGCATTTTTAAGCAGAAAAAAAACGAGGATGATTGAACTCTAAAAATTTAAAACCCAAGCTTCTTTCTCACATCCAAAAGGTACTGAAAATCCTTGATGAAGTTGTCTTTCATCAAAGAGATATCTTTAAAAGGGGCTCCTGCGAAGCACTTAGCGCAGCCCGGCGCAGAGAAGTGCTCTGGAAAGTAGCAGCTATTACAATTATTATCGTCATCTATGTGGTAGCAAACCAAAAGATCAGAAAGAAATGTACCAACAGGATGAAAGAGATTGTGCAGGGCTATGGTGGGCACCTATCATTTTACCTGCCCAGCTTTTTTCCTCTCAGACTTTGGGAACAGTTTGCCCTGTCTTGTGAGGACTGTCTCCCAGACATTGATTCTGCATGATTTGGGGCAACTGTCAATCATGGCACTGTGCTGTCCTGGTCACCTGGGTGGGCATGTGGTCCAGGCCAGGCCAGGCTCAGCACTTCCCCTGGACTTAGTGATCTGATAATGGCAGAGAAAAGTTCTTCTGATATTCACTGACCTATGATGCTTCATTCATAAATAAAAAGAAAATTCAAGAACATTTATGACATGCAGGAGCTACATTATTGTGTCCGAAGTCAAGGTGCGAATAAGGGTTCTATAGAATTTTTAGGGTTGGGGGAACAGCCTTGTACATGAACTCAGGGGACTGGCAATAATGTCCTCCTTCACTGTATATATATTTGGTTGTGGAATCGGGATTCCTCAATTTCACCTTAGGTCCAATTTAAAGATAGGATTCTTCAGTAAACGAGCTAAAAATTTTTACTGAAGACTTGCTATGTACAAAGCACCCAGCGATGTTTCACAGAAGGCCAATGTCGTTTCAGGAGCCATCTTGTAGCAGATGTTTCGGCTTCGGTCTCCTACTGCTCTTCTCCTGTAGGTAGAGGTTGAGAGGCTGCCGCCTTTCCTGGCTGGCAGAACAGCGGCCATGGCCTAAAAGGGAAATCTAAGAGGATTTACATAAATCTTGTGGGCTCCTCAAAACGCAAGGCACTAAATCCTCTTAGAACAGTTAAAGCATCTCGTGGGAAATTTGTTGCCCATTCTGTTACTGTAGCAATACCAAAG
>RJWJ010037712.1:0-15398 GCA_004363605.1 Indri indri
GGCTAGAGTGTAGTGGCATCATCATAGCTCACTGCAGCCTCAAATTCCTGTGCTCAGGTGATCCTCCTTCCTCAGCCTCCTGAGTAGCTGGGACTATAGGCATGAGCCACTATGCCTGGCCAAAAAATATAAAAAATTTAAAGATGAAACTTGAATTAGCATGCCATTAATGGAGAAAGAGGGCATTTTAACAAAAATAGTTTTCCCCCATCCCATCTCCATTTGATGCTGATCAAAAACGTACCATTTGCCATTTAGTAAAAACAATCAAAAACCCCAAAACGAAAGCAATATACCTGTACACAGACACATAAATGAGTGGGGCAAGAGAAAATGAAAGAATAGAGAAAACTAAACTCCAGTTGTTAGGATATGATGGAACCAAATTGTGGTTTTCTAACTGAGAATGTATCCTTGCCTGTAGAACAGAGTTCTGGGGTCAAGTAGCAGGTACCCTTTTTAGTAGACACCTCATTTTTTGCTGCCCAACATATCAATTGTATCTTCTTCCTCCATTTTCAGCTGTGTAAGTGTCTGCTTCTTTGATTTGCTGCTCACTGTACGGGGATCTGGTCTGTGTGACAAACCCTGTCATTCACAATAGGCTCCAGTGTTTGGAGGCTTGGCTGGGGCTACACTCTGCTTCCAAAGTGGCTCACACACATGCCCGGCAAGTGAGTGCTGGCCATCAGCAGGAGGTCCTTACCCCAAGGACCTCTCCGTAGGGCTGCCTCAGAGTCTCATGACAGGGCAGCTGGTTTCCCCATAGTAAGTGATCCGGCCTCAGGTTTTGGTGCAGAGAAAGGAATTCCTGTTAGAGTAATTTCCCTGGCCTATTTCATCACCTCCACCCATTCTTGTCCATGGGAGGAGGAGGAGTTTCTTATTGGAGAATTTAGTGAAAGGAACTCAGTATCAGTAAGCATGGTCAGTTAGCTTCCTCGGGGTTATTTTGGAGCAAGCACATCCTCAGAATGCAGTCATTGGAATCTGTTTGGGCCAGACCAGAGTAAAGGGCCCACTCTCTGGGGGAGTCTTTACCTTGTCCAGCTATGCCAGTAACTGAGGGAGAAAATCTACAGTGCTGAGCCCATGTGGCTGAAGATCTAAAGTCATGATCTCCCATCAGCATTGCCAATGGCATTTTGAGCTCCATCTATATGGTTCTGTATTGACTAGTTCTCAACACTGGAGGGGAAGATGGAGCCTCTCCAAACCTCAACATTTTCTGGAAAGAACACAATTAGAGTAATTTGGCTAATAATCTGAAGAACTAAATTGTTCCCCTTGGCTAAATTTTGACATCGTCAAGGATGTTACTGTGTTCATTTCTTTTCCTTAGAGCCTAAGAAAGTACTCTCAAGACTTCTTCCAGAGTGATGTCTGGGTAGGAGGGTACAGGGAATGGGACAGGGAGAAAGTCATTTTTATTTATCATTCTTGACCTCAAGTTTTCTCACCTGCGTTTGTCAAATGTCTAATGGTGGTAACAATGTGAGAAATACCAACCAGCTGACTTGTTGATTCCAATCTCCACTTCCTGTTGTAATAACAACAACAACAACAACAATTACTATTACAATAATAGCATTTAGTACTTTCGAGCACCTGCCATAGGCCAGCCAACATACTTTGAGCTTTACGTAGATTGTGTCTGATCTTTACATCAGCCTTAAGAGGTAGATGAGGATAATAAGAAACATGCTTCAGGTCCCATAGAGGGAGAGTGGAACCTCAAAGCTCCTGCCCCTTCCACTGCCACATCTCAGCTTTTCAGGGCAGGGAGGGCAGTTAAGGAAGAGGTGTTTTTGTTTTTCAAGACTGGCTGACTTCTCCCCAGTAGAGTTTTCCAAATAACCTAGAAACTCAGGAAACATTAAGGTGGAACATTCTATCTGGAGTCCATCTTACCCTTCCAACACGCCCACTGCCTACCCCGCCCCCTTCCCAGCCATGACACTGTTCTTGTATCCAACTTGGAGTGGTGCCAAGAGGCCATCTGTTCAGCCAGGAGGTGCCATTATCTTTACGGTCCTTTAAAATGGCCATTGCCTTAGTAATAGAAGTTGCATTTGACAATGGAAGACGAGATTCTGTGTCTCTAAGGGACCCTATCAACACTGCTATTTTGTTTTCCAAGGCAAAAGGAAGTTGCAACAACTCTACCATTGAGAGGGAAAGGCAGCAATGACCTTAATAGGTGTGGCAGGCAGAATCATGCCTTCCCAAAGGTGTCCTTGTCCTCTTCCCTGGAACATGGGGCTATGTTCCTCACATGGCAAAGGAATTTGTGATGGAGGAGATTGTTTTGAATTATCTGCTGGGCCCCAGGTAACTACAGAAGTCCTTGGAAGGGAAAGGAGGCAGGAGAGTCAGAGAAGATGTGTCGCCAGAAACAGGTTGAGTGACAGAATTGCTACCTGGAGTTGGGAGCCAAGGACACAGGAAGTCTCCAGAACCAGGCAAAGGCAGGGAAACAGGTGCTCCCCTAGAGCCCCCCAGAACCAGCACAGCCCTGCCACACTTTGATTTTAGCCTGGTGAGACCCATTTCAGACTCTGACTTCCAGAACTGTAAGATAATAAATCTGTGTTGCTTTAAGACACGAAGTTTGTGGTCATTTGTTATATATAGTAGCAATAGGAAACTAATACAATAGGATACTTTCTACCCTTCTTCATGTAATCATTTATACAATCGGCTATTAAACATCCCGGTCAGAACCTTTGTGCTAACTGGAGACCCTGACATTTCAACTTTTCTCACAAAGCAAGAGGCCTCATGGCCCATCATGTCTGATGCACCATGTCGTTACTGCTTCTTTTCATAACAGCCTTTTGGAGAAATGAGCTTACGCAATACTGTTTCATATTAATAAGAGAAGAAACCTTGACAGATTAACATAATTTCAGTGGAGACAAACACCAGAGGACTCTGCACAGCCTGTCACTTACTCCGAGGCATAACAATACAAATCAGCAACAATGTCACTACTAGATGGCATCTATTTGTTGCCTGTGCTTCTGGAAAACCAGGTATAACCACCGCTAGGAATCTCCCTGGGCTTCCTGAGTCAGCGGTTACCAGTGGAACTGTTTCAGTGCTACAGGAAATGAGGTGAAAAAAGTCAACGACTCCCAATCGGGCTCCAAAGGAAATCACACCGCTAATGCAAGTTCCTCTGAAGCTGCCCCAGGGTCTGTTGGTGTTGATGGTTAATGACCTTGGGTTGGAGCACCGTTACAGAGTGGGGTAACGAGCATCTTAACTTTGTTTTCAGCTGAACACTTTTAAACTGCCTTGCTGATCAAAGGCATCCACTGACTGTGTGCCAGCCAGCAGGATAATGATTTAATTAACCCTCCTACAGAAGCCGGGGGACCCAAAGCAGTCATTTCCCGGTAGAAACTTGTACCACAAAACAAATTCAATTGATTTCTGCCCACTCCTCTCATCCTCTGCGGAAATCTGAAAGAGCAAAACAATTTCAGCTGGTTAAACCAAAGACCTCTTGAAGAGGGCTTCAATTTGCCAACACTTCTGGGGACCAGAAGGTGCTGCGTCCAATAAATCCCACGTGGCTCTGGTGCAGGGCATCAGGCCACTTCTAGATTCTGACACTCTGTGCTCTGTGCTGTCTCCTCTGTGCACTCTCAGGGGAAGGTTCCCCTTCACCGATTAAATGCTGCATTACCTCTTAATGAGTGTTTATGCAATGGCCACAGTACTGCCAAATCAGGAATAAGGCATTTCTACCTCGAGCACCGGAAGTCATCCTAGTAACTTGCTAATGCTTGTCAAGATATCAGAATTTAACATCAAATTAGTCAATCAAATTACCAGAAGGAGATACAGTGAGATTTTGGAGCTTCAGTTTTACTGACAGGGTTAGAAATCTGAGTCCCTTTCACAGTATTCCCTGAGCTGCTCTCATGTGCTGCAATACTTAGAGAAAGCTCATTAACTGGATGTTAATGTAAACAATCAGGACCCTAGACCTAAATCTGGGTAGCCTCCCAGATTATCCACTATTTGGAATTATTTACGTTTCTATTATTTTGTCAGTAGGGAGACTGCAAAATGAACTTTAACAAAAATTTAACTCTGGCGTAGGCACTCTGGCAGATGTCTCATTTAATCTGCAGATTAATTTGGTGTCAATTTGGGTCTTCCTTGCAAATGCTGAGACGGAGTTGGGTGGTCTTATGGGAGAATAAGACCAGTGGAGGATAAGAGAAGAATCAACGGGCAGGGAGCGGCTGGGGCCACAATGCACAGCCATTCAATTCTAGGCCAACCACACAGGGCTTGGGGCTGGGGTGGGCTCTGGGTAGTCCCATTGTGGGTAGAAATAACCAGGCCCTAGGGACCCGGCTGTGCTTGGTCATTGGCTGGGCTGTGCTCAGGAAGAGCCTGGCCTCTTTCCAAATTACATGGTCCTCAAGGCACAGGAGCCGGAGGCCCAGAGCTGTCTGCACTTCTCACAGCTGAAGGCAAGTTCTGTCTTATAGGGAGGTCTAAGCACCTCCAGAGTGCCCCATCTTTATGAGGGAGGCTCTGCTATTATGCCCACTTCATGGAAAACGAATGCATACGGACCTTAGGTAACTGGCTAAATCATGTACCTAGTAAGCCATTATTCCATGTCCCGCTGCCTCTCAACAAGACTGATGCAGGTTTGCTGCCTAGGGCTGCTAACAGAGGAGACACAACAGGCAGATAATCTGCACCAGGCACACAATAGGTGTGTGGAAAAAAAAAAAGCATTTAATTATGTTAATCTAAGCACATATATGTGTTTTATTCTCTATAGCAATGGAGGTTCAGAAGCTCCAATGCTGTATTGTTTGAGAGAATCCCTTATTCTAAAAGAATCTTCCACTGGCATTTAGAGTACTTAGAATTTCACCTCTCACTCTCTTTAGAACATAGTCCCTTGTGTTGCAAATACCTACTGGGCAACACATCCAGCTTTTCTTGGTCATTGTTAGCTTGGCTTTAAAAACATCTTCTGTAAGATGATTTTTTTTTTACACTTTTGTATGCAAGATTCATTTATTTATTCAACAGATGTTTATTGAGTGCCCCCAGGCCAGTGCTCTAGATTCTTGGAGACAGTAGAGGCTCAAATAGACAAAAATCCCTTTATGGATCTTGCATTCCTGTGTGGGAGATGGACAACGAACATAATAAATAAGCAAATTAGGGTGACTAGGGCAAAGAGGGGGCAAAATGATGTAAAAGGAGATAGTAAATGTTGTATAGCAGGGTTGGGGGGGCGAATTTTGTGAAATTTTAGGTAGGGTGGCCTAGGAGGTCTCACTGAGAAGGTGACTTTGGAGTAAAGCCATCAAGGACATGAAGGAGTAAGTCATGCGAATATTTGGGGGAGGAGAATAAGGAGAGGGAATAGCCAGTGCAAAGGCCCTGAGGTAAGAGCATGACTTGTGTGTTACAGTAATAGAAAGGCGGCCAGTGTGGCTGGAGTGGAGAGGAGGATGCAGAGAGGGAGGAGTGCAGCAGGAGATGAGTCCAGAGTGGGGACAGTAACAGGAGGTCACGCCAAGTGGGGCCTTATAGGACATGCTCAGGACTTTGGCTCCTATTCCAAGTGAGATGGGAGCCATTGGGAGGTTCTGAGTGGGGAGGAGTGACTTTAATAGAGTCTCTGGCTGCCAGGCAGAGAAGGAACCATAGGGGAGCAAGGGCAGAAACAGGAAGACCAATTAACAAACCACTGCAGCAATCCAGGCAAGAAATAATCATGGCTTGTACTGGGGCACGGCAGTGGGGTAATCATATTTAGGGTATATATTTTGAAGGTAGAATCGATAGCATTTGCTGGTAGATCAAATCTGAGATGTGAGAGAAGGAAGACATCAGAGTGACACCAAGGTGGCTGGCCTGGGCAGTTAGAAGTATGGTGTTGCCACTAGCTAAGAAAGAGAAGGCTGCAGGAGCAGCTGGTTCAGGGGGATGTAAGGAGCTCACACAGCTGTGACAAACTTGAGATATGTAGGCAACAGATGCACAGGTTTGGAGTTCAGTGCAGAGATCTGAACAGGAGATCTGGATGTAGGAATCATTCTCCTGTAACTGGCGAATTAAATTTAAAGCAATGAGTCTGGTCGAGATCACCTAGGGAGTGAGTGAAGATAGATAAGAGAGGACCAAGGTCTGAGTCCTGCGCTTTCCTCACCTTTGGACTCCAGGGAGATAAGAAGAAACCAGCAAAAGAGATAGAGAATAAGCATAGGAGGACAAACAGCTCAGTAAAGCAAGTATTTCAAGTGATCAACTGTGTTAACTGCTGGGGATGGGGCATGGAAAGTGAGAACAGAAACTAACCTTGGATTTAGAAAGGTAGAGAGGTCATTGGTGACCTTGAGAAAAGCAGTTTCAGTGACGTGGTAGGGGGTGAAACCTGACGGAAGTGGGTTCCAGAGAAGTTGGAGACAGTGGATATATTCTTAAGGAGCTTTCTTGTGAGAAGAAGAAAATTAGGGCAGTGTTTGGAGGGATAAGTGAGTTCAAGAGAGGGGTTTAAAATGTGGTATGGGAGCTATGCAATTAGAAGGAATCAGTTCCAGTATTCGATAGTACGGTGGGGAAACTATAGTTAACAATAACTTACTGTATATTTCAAAGTAGCTAGAAGAGAACTATAATGTTCCCAACACAAAGAAAAGATAAATGTTTGAGGTGATGGATATCCCAATTACCCTGATTTTCTCATTATACGTTGTATACAGGTATCAATGTATCACATGTAGCCCCAAAATATGTACAACTCTTACATATCAATAAAAATATGGAAGATATGGCAGCCTGTTCATATGTTGATGGAAATTAGTAGAGAGGGAAAAAGTTAATGATGTAGGAGAGAGAAGGGGGAATTTCTGGTGCAAGGTCTTGAGGAAGAGAGGAGAGAGGGATCTAATATACACAAAGAAAGACTGAAAATGAGGGAGGATTCGAGATGTGGAATGATTTGAGGATTTAAGAAATGGGCAGAAAGGAACCCTTCAGAGTTTGCCAGTCACTGCCATCTTTCTCTTGATTATTTTGGGCACAAGTGCTTGCCTAAAACAACCCAACTTTGGTTTTTAGGCCTCCTCTAAAATCATATTATAGTTTAGTTGTGAGCAGGGCCATGCAGCATTAATAAATTGTGCATAGGGAGGGTAGCCTTTTAAAACCCAAGCATGGCGTACTCCTTCAGAACTTTTATAGCTGCCATATCACACTTTGGCTCATAAGTGTGTGGTCAACTGAGATTCCAAGATCTTCTTCATATAAACACTGAAAGAATAGAAATGGGACAGATAAACATACACCAAAAGGGAGATAGTTCTGAAAGCCTCAGAACCAGAGGAGAGAGGAATACACAGAGGCGAGGCATAGGAAACAGCATGGTGGTGCTGAGGGCCCAGCCACTGAAGGGCGCTATGGGGGAGAGGCCTGCCTAGTTTAAAATTCTGCTGGGGGGATCTTCATTCACATTCTGCTTCCATCACTAAATTTCCTTCAATATTTCAACTGATAAATTCAGATGATGGCAAAGATGGAGTGGAAGAGGATTTTCATTGGCTGGTTCTCTGCAGGCTTAATTAACTGCCTTCACAATTAGGACGTGAGTACAGAGAGCTTCAGAAGGTTAAGAGGTAACAATAACGTGCTCAACATTACAAGCGAGTGAGGGAAGGAAGACTGGGCACACCAGTGAATTGTTGCCACCCTGCACATACTCATCTGTTTCCTGGGTCCATATACTTCCTCCCTCAGGAGTTCTTCAAGGCAGGATCTGAGATGCTATAAAGTGGCTATATTTGAAGGTTGGCAGTTTAACTTGATCTAATAATAGTCCAAAGGTTGTAGTCCGTGCCTTTGACAGAGGCCCTGTGTGAATGTAACTTCCTCAAATAATAAAGAAATACACAATAACCAACTGTTATCTGAAAACTGAAATAAATAGTAGTTAAGTGGAATGCAAAGTCCACATAGATTGTATGCAATTAAAAAATATTACTTCTAATGTATAACTAAAAATCAGTAAATTGGTCTAGATTTGACAAAGAATAAACACAAACACAATTTATTACTTTTGAGGCTTGACAACTTCGCTGAATTATGCATCTCCAGGAAAGACAGATATGATTTGCACATAAATACAAGAGTTAAGAGCAATAGTTTCCTATCGTTTTTTGGCCAGCTAGTGAACTGATTCTCCATGATTCTCCGTGGTCTACATTAGCAAACTCGTGTGTGTGCGTGTGTGTGTGTGTGTGTGTGTGTGTGTGTGTGTATAAAGGGAATTGAAAGACAGCTGTGAATGTAGAAGAAAAGGATAGTAAAGAAAAAACCCCACAAAACGATGATATCTTTCAAAGGCTACAATTGGGTTCCATTTGCAAATTTTTATCAATACTTGTGAATTCATATGTAAACATGGATCCGTACCTAGTTCACTCAATTTGAGAACATTTGATAAGAAAAATGTTATTAATTAAATCACACTCAAGTTTTTTTAGGAAGGGAAATGATGCACTTAATTATGAACTCACAATTACAAGCCATAGCAAAAGTTAAGTATCTTTCCCAAAGAATGAGAATGACTTAGGATAAGAAAGTAAACAAGCAATAGGACTACGAGAAAGCAATTGCCAGCATTTTACAAGCTCTAGCAGCTAACCTGTGTAGGGGTGAAAGGTAGAGCCTTTTCCCCGCCCATTACAGGGGTCATAGTGGACACTCCTGTACCAAAAGACAGGTTAGCGAGAGAAAAGCATAACAAGCTTATTTAACAAAGTTTTACATGACACGGGAGACTTCAGAAATGAAGACCTAAAGAGCCAGGGAAAACTGTATTTTTACGTTTAGGTTTGATGGAGGATGGACAGCTGTGTAGAAAAGTGATTCGACAAGTGATCTAACGGTAATAGACTGAGCGCGGAACCGAGCAAGGTTTGTTCAGATTTTTCTCCGCCTCTCTGTGCAGCATTCTTTGTTCCAGGTAGAATGTCCTGTTTCTTCCAGGACACCTGCTACGTGAGCGTCTCCAGGGGAGAAGGGGGAAGGTCAGAGACTGATACTTCAAGGTTTTGCAGCTTGCTTTGGGGGAGAGGAGTTCTAGTCTCTATGACCTGCTTGGGGGAGAGAAATGGGGGAAAGAGAAGGTTAGGTGGGCGGGGAAAGGTCAGAGAGGACTTTTTGCTTCTCTAGGGATGGAAAAATTTCACCTCCATCCTCTTAGGGTCCCTGCTGGGTCTGAGACTTAAATTGACATAAAATCGATTAACAGAAGAAAAGCATACAAGTGTACTTAGTACTAGTTTTATGCAGCACAAAAGCCCCCATAAAGAAATAAAGACACAAAAAGGAAGTTAGGGCCGGTTATTTATATGCTGAATTGGACCAAGAAGAGTAAGTTGTGAAGAAGCAACTAAATTACGTGGGGAGCTTAAAGGATAAGAAGTATTCCAACAAGATCTGAACAGCATTCTCTCTGTCTCAGCTTCGTGTCCTGGAAGATAAGAATGTTGCCTTTCCTTCGGGTATAGAGAGGGTGTCTTTCTCACGGGATTTTCATCTGCTCTTAAGAAACAGCACAAAGGTCAATGGGATCTTCTTGTACCTGCTGTTTTTCAGTTGTCTTTAACTTAAAAAGTCAATGTGCCAGAATAGCATTTAACACCTTCACTGCTGAGGCCCTTCCAATTTGCTTTTAGTTCAAAGTGCTTAGCATGTCAAAGCATCACACTTAGGGGTATCATATTTTCGGCCCCAACACCTCTTAATTAAACATAGCGATGACCATTTTTAAAAACTTGTACTATTTTTATACAAGTAACATGTAGGCATCAGAAGATACAGGCTTTAAAAAATTGCTCGTAATCTCACCTTCCAGAGAGAATCCTGTTAACATTTTCAGTGTTTCCCACATGGTACTATCTTATGGGCAGAGAACAGAAATGAAGTAGCAGAGATGAAATCGAACATTGAGATGTTGTTGAGGAATCTTTTGAGGAATTTTTAAAGGTATATGTAATTGATAATTCTAAATTATTTTAAAGTAGTTGCCAAATCTAACAATTTGCAGAAGAATAACACCTAGAAAACAATGAAAGCGTCACACAGAATGAGTGGGGCTGACAGTCCAGAGTACATTTGATTTGTGGTTTTCACACCATGAAAATTTTGTAAGTCACAAAATGAATTTAGTGGTCTTGACCAGTATTAAAAAGTAAAATGAGGAGGAGGAGAAATGGAATGAAATCAGAACCTCAGAGTGCAGGTTTTGAGCCTGGTTTCACGCGTGTGTGTGGGTGTGTGCTGAGTTGTCATGTATCGGTGCACTTCATACTCCGAGTGGAGGTAAAAAATGTATGAATGAATGTCATGATATGAACCCTTATAGATCGAGTCCTTAGGCAGTAAGAACAAAATGCAAGTGGAGAAAGGATTCTACCTCCGGATGATAATATTCACCAGTCCAAAGGGGAATAAGAAAGGAAAAAAATCATTGCATTCAATCAGAACCTCATGCTCTGGCACCAAACTTACACTGCCCGGCTAATGGAGGTGGTTTGACCTGTTGACCTGCTGGATACACCATTAATATTTTAGAGACTCATCACATGTCCTCCTCAGAAAAGAACTGCACTCCTTCCAGATGCTTCTGACACTTCACTCACTGCTCCAGCAGCAGTTGCCAGATTATGGCCTCTTTTGACTGGGTTTTGTTGCAAACTTGACTAAAAACTACCTTAGGCTTGAGGAAGTGGACCGGCCAACCCCCTGAGCAAGCCTGGAGCCAGTAGTTCTCACTTAATTCAACAGAGATTAAAACTTGCTGTGTAATTAAATCACAGCAAAAACTATATTTGCTGTGGACAGAGACGACAGCCAGTGGTTTGGAACATAACCCGATCTGCTATTAAAAGGCACAGGGGCAAGAGTATAGTGTGCTGTTCTGGATGACTTGTAGAAATACTGCCATTTAACACAAAGGCAAGTTTGCTAGAAGGCAGAGGTCAGGGTGAGGATGAGTCATTGTGTCCTGGAGACCTCGGGCCATTAGCTGAAGTCAAATGTCAGCCCTGCCGATCATTACTAATTAATGACCCAGGACCCTGCTCAGAGTCCTCTGCTGACATGTGTCAGCCGTCCTGCTACCTGAGAGCATTGTTTGGTGGACATATTGAGAGGGCTGGGTGCCTGGACCCGTGTGAGAAACACAAGAAATCCATCACTGCGCTGTAGGTGAGCCCAAGTTTGGTCTTTGTTTTAAGTCATTCACTGAAAAAGAAAAGGCAATTGTAGCATTATTGTCTTTGTAAATTTTCCTCTTCACGTGAGAGCACAGGCAGGGAAAACACGCATCAGAAAGTGCCCGAATGCATTGTTAGCCCTACAGGGGATTTGAAAAAATAGGATGTGCATCTATCTGGAGAGATCACACATGATCTAAACATCTAAAGACAAGTCATGGCCATGTGGACCTCATTTGCAGGTTTTCCACCTATATCTTCTTTCTGTTGGTTTGTCACAGGGGAGCCCAGGACAGCTGCCTTTCAAGCCCCAAATCTTGTATCTGTTTCTTCTTAACTTCTCTCTGGGTAGGGACACAGGATCTCAGTCCTCTCTGCATCTCCAATTCTGGGAGTAATATGGAATTGTGGAAGCATCCTGTTCTTCCCCTCCCTTAAATCAAAGCACTCAGGTGACTCTGAGTCTGGAGATGGGAGAGAACCCTAAATGTAAATGATGCCTCCCAAACCCTTCAGAGACTGTCTTTCCCTTCTTCCCTCTCTCCTCTACATTTACATACCTGAACTCCTTCCGCAGAAGCACCTTGTGAAAGGCCTAGAGATTGCTGTGGACTGTGTTCCAGTTGTGTTGCATCCCTATTTGGGACTTCAGTAGGTTAAAGAATTTGAATGATCAGGGGAAATCCTAAACTGGACAGAACCTAGATGTCTGTAAGACCCTCTCCCTTGGTCTTGGAGTGAAAATAACATTTATTCAATAAATATTGAGTCCCTATGGTCCTGCAAAGCTTTGCATGTAGGGGACATAAACTTTGTCTGGTTCACTGGTGATTTTAGTAATACGATAATCAAACCTAACTCCCTCTAAGACAATTTTCTCCTGCTTCTTGATGAAATGGTCTATTCTGGGGTTGATGCGAGCCCCTTACCCAAAGCTGGGCTGGATAAGGGGCTCACATCAAAGACAAGCTTCAAAGACATCTTAGTAATAATCCATCGCTGCAGGTACCACTTACCACCCTGATATGAGAACACAGAGCCAGGAATCTCAGGCGCCCCCAGGTCCCACCAAGGTGAAAGCAGGGCCCCGAGAGAGCAGGGCTGGCAGCTAAATTGCACACACAGCATCTTGCCTGCGAGAACTTCTGAACGCTCTGAAAACACTCAGGTCTTATGATGCCTCTACTCTGTAAAAGGATCATTGCTGAGGTCAAATGACTCGCCCCGTCATCACTCAGCAACTCAGCAGCTACACCAGAAATAGAATCCTGCCCAGTGCTCCTGACTCCCAGGCAAGAGCTTGAAACACTGCAAACCCTGGGAGCCAGAGGAAGAAGTCACTCGCAAAGTCCTTGTCCACGATAAAATACAAAAGCTCACCTGGCCTTTGAGATCACAATGGTGCTTGCAATTGGTGCATGCCGTCATCCTCCCCAAGCCCACCTCAACTGTGAAAGTGACCCGAGGGAGGCTGTGACAGCTAAGCAGCAGGCAGAGTACGGTGGTGCATTCGCTCTGTCAAAGAACAGTGTTCCGCAAGGATAATGTCAACTCTGCTTGAACCAAACTGCTATTGGGAATTGGGCTCTCCAAGTCATGCTCCTGGGCTGCAGGAAGGGGATGATGGATGCTGGCTTTGCCATTCTCCCACTTGCTGGATGATTCATGGAGCAGTGGTGCTGGCCTCGGAGGGCAGCTGCCAAGTTGTTGGCTGGAGCAGAGGTACAAAGCAGCAGAGTACCTGAGTTCCGATCTCAGCTCTAGGGTTTGCTTCCCCTTATTAGCTGTGGGACATTGGGCAATTTACCGCACTTCTCTCTACCTCGGTTTCCTCATCTGTAAAATGCAGATGATAATAGCACCTACCTCGCAGTGTCCGCTGTTAGGATTAAATGGGCTCATGTGAGTAAAGCACTTAGTACCTTACATGAGACAAGAATCATGTAACTCTTCACTGTATGCGTCACTCAATGGGCTAGTAGGTGACCTTTAAAAAGGATGGTTATAAAGAGTGATGTGTTGGTGAGTGTTTAACAACCAGCTCTCTGGGAAAAAAGCTCTGATTTATAATGTGTGCTGGTTTTCATAGTTTAAATATTCCCACCATAGCTGATTTCGAGCTACCAGCGTGACAGCACTGAATGCAGAGCTGGGGAGAAATGCTCCCAGTAGGCTCTTAAGAGCCATCTCATCACCGACAGTGAAGCCCAGATGGTAAAATGAAAGATGTGAACAAATAAGAATAAAATTTGAAATACAAAATGATCACCAACTATGTAAAAATAAACTGTGTGCATAGGAAAAAAATGCAAAGAAATTCACCAAATACTGACCTTAGTTGTATTAGAGTGGTGGGAATGTAGTTAATTCTTATATATATAAATATATTTGTTTTCTTTAAAGTGCTTAGATTAATTTTATAGTGGAAAAGTGAGCAGAGTTAACTAAACACATACACGCCCTTTTATGATGGAAAATTTCAAACATTCAGAGCAATAGTATAACTTACTCTATGCACTCATTTACCAGCTCCAATAATTATCAAGGTTTTGCTGGTATTCTTCCATTTTAATTAAATGACATTTCTTTTATTTCATTTCATTTATCCCAGAGATCATGTCATTTCACCTGAAATATTCCAATATAATAATAGGGGATTTTAGAAAAAAACATAACTAGTCCATTGTTATCACATCTAACCCCAAACCCCCCAATAATTCCTCAATATAGCTGACACCTAGTCTGCATTCAAATTTACCCAATTGGGAAAGATATCTTTTATAGTTTGTTTTCTTAAATAAGGGTTTGAACATGGCCTTGGGTTGTTAGTCCTTTAAATCTTTTTTTTTCTTATTCCATAACAATTATCCTCTCTCTTTCATGCCAGCCATTTATTACAGAAGCTGATCATTTGTCCTGTGGAATGCTCCACATTCTAGATTTGGCTAATTCCTTCCTTACTCTTTCCTCTAGCCCCCACATTTCCTGCAAACTGCCGGTTAGATCTGGAGAGTGATACAGGCGAGGGTCCTTCATAGGTGGCGGCAGGCGCTTCCCACTGCATCACATTCTGACGTATGTCATGTCTGGCTGCGCCACTTTTAACGATGCTCAGATTGATCTGTGGATTTAGAAGTGTAATACGTTTAAAAACAAAATCAAACGGGAGAACATAATTGGAACAACAGAAATGCCAGACACAGAATAAAGTGATTTCAGCGAAGCATCCGACAAAGTTTACCCTGAGCTCCGTCATCCGCCCTGAGGGCTTCTCTTCCCTATCCTAGCTCACTGCGACAGCCTGGGAACGGCCCCTACCTGGACCCCTTCCTCCGTGTCATCCTTCACGCCGCTGCTGCCAGAGTTCTAAAGTGCAAATCAGACCATTGCACTGTCCTGCTCAGACTTTCCCAGTGGCTTTCTGTGGTCTGCTGGAAAAACTTAAAACTCTTTAGTTTGTCACTGAAGGACCTTCCTGATCTGGGCCGAGCCTGCTCTCCCTGCCTTCTCACCCATAATTCTTTCTCTTCTTTCTTCCTGCACATGATACTTTTCACCCAGTGCTGCGGCCACACGCAGGGCCACGTAGTTCTCTTGCTGCTACACTCCTTTGTGACTCTAGGTCTTTGGAGAGATTACCAGCAGCTGCCTACAATGGTTGCCTTTTGTCCGCTGGGCAGTTTTCCACCCATCCCTCGAGACGCCTGTGCCAAGCCACTCTGACACCCGTCATCTGGTTGCAGATGCCCTTTCTCTTTCCTCAGAGGTCCTCATGAGTACCTCAACTTATGACATCATTTCACCCCAGTGGGCTTTCCTGGGCTTGGCACATTGCAGGTGCTCAGTAAATATTTGTTGAATTAATTTAAAATGAAACACTGCAGAAAGGAAGAAAAACCTGCAGGGTAAATTTGCCATTGACTGAGCAGGCACACCCGGAAGACTGAGAAGCGCTAAGTGTGCTAAGCATGCCGGGTGGCCACCTCTGCACCGGAGCACACTTGCTTTGTCTTTGTTTCGGCTCTGCTCGACATTTTCATCCCTTTAAGAGCTTACGTTCAAATCCAGACTTCATCCTTTTCTAGCACTTGTCAGTTTCATCATTTATAAAATGGACATGATAAAGTA
>RJWJ010037713.1:0-15395 GCA_004363605.1 Indri indri
CAAGCTACATCGAGAGCTCACTGCATTGACGTGGCACCCAGGAAGAGCCTGGTTTGCTTCACCCATCTTGACTTCAGGACAACCCCGTTGCCCCAAGTGGAGGTGACCTAGGGTGCAATTGTCAAGGGGTAGCTGATGGAGGGCCCAGCCCGCGTGGCCCAGAGGAGTCTGAGGCCGCCCCAAATACCGCCGCCTCCGCCAGACCAGACGCTGCTAATGGCTTTTGTTCGTCTGCCAGACTCTCCCGCCCTCCTCCTCTGGGAAGAAGGAGCTGACGGCACTGAGTCCTCCGGGGGCCGACGCATGCCAGGGGCTGGGAGCCTGGGAAGGCGAGCGAGGAGACCGTCGCCGGGCGGGGCAGGGGGGCAGTTCTGGGGGGTTCTGCGCAGGTATTGGGGGCGCTTTTCCTGGCTTTGTACCCCCGGCTGCCTCTGCATGTGCCGCTGGCTCCAGGCCGCCTGCGCTTCCTTGCTCTCCTGCGGGGAGAGCGCTCACGGGAGTCAAAACAACCCTGGTGATGGGAAAACCATGCGAAAACTCGGCGTGACCCCGGTTCAGCCTCGCAGACATCAGCGAGCCCACAGACACTGGCCCTTTGTGAGATCGGGGCCCCGGCTCCCTCGCTCCCACCCCACTAAGGCAAGAGAAACACGGAAGGCAGCCAGGGTCTTCTCTGTCGCCCCTGGGCTCCGAAGAGCTTAGGGACACAGTGAGGTCAGCACTTCCAGTGAGGAACACGGGGTGCTCACCGCCCGCCCGGCTCATTTGCGGGGCTCCCCTGCCTCTCGCTGGGTCCCCACGGTGCACCTTATGCCCATTTCAAAGATGAGGTCACTGAGGTGTACAGGGGTCAAGCAGCCCGGGTTACACACCTGAGCGGTGGCACAGTCAGGTGGGGTTCCATCCAGCGCGGGCTGAAACCTTGACCCTTGGTGACCACAGGGCAGCCTCCCAGATAACCTTCTGACTATTTCAAACAAATTTATCAACAGTCAAAATTTGGCCTCAGGGCTTAGCCTTCAGAAAAAGACGTTTCCCATCCTAGAAGGAAATGGAGACATCACTTTTTCTCCATGACTTACTATGGAATTTTTGGACAATGCATGCCAATTGTTGTTTCTACCTGAAATTACTGTGTTTCAAAGCCTGCTGGGTGTGGAGGGAAACGCTTTTCCAGAGCCGTCATTATCCACTATTATTCACGTCATTATTACGGCGCTAAACTTAAATGTTCTTTCAGGGCAACTTAAAAACAAAAACGAAATCAAAGGTGGGAGAAATGCCTGTGCATGTATAATGGCTTGCTCTTTGGCTTCCCAAAACCAGAAAAACAAGCCGAGTGCGCAAATATATCTGCAGACTATAATCTGTAATCTACGGTTACATACACATCCAATATGTATCTTCTTGAGATGGTTTCTGAAAAAACAGCCTGAAGATAATTTAAATCCATTTTAAAACTTGGCGAACTTTTGTAAGTCCGACAGGACCCAGGTGATCTGAATTCCTCTCTCACGGGTGTTGGAGGTGACAGGCCCCCTGCTAGAGACGTCCTGCGTCACCTCTGGAGCTAAATGAGCCCTGATCGTTTTAGGAGACGCAAGGATCTGCATCAATTTCCCCAGGAAGAGACTCAGGAGGGCTTCGTCCACTTAGCTGGGATGAGAGAAAGAGAAAAAGCCACAGAGTGGGGACCAGAGTGACCGAAGGAAGGAGGGTGACACACCCCAATTGTCAGCCAGCAGGAGCCTGGAAGAATGAAGCCCTCCCAGATGAAGGGGTGTTGTACAGTTGGTGAGGAGAACGAGCTGGATCTATAGGATTGATAAGGAGAAATCTTTTCATTGTAAATACATTCTGATTTATAGCAAATCTTTTCAATGTAAATTTTTTTAAAGTGCAGACCAGGGTGTAATATCTACTGTTGTTGTTTTAAATTGGGAATTTTCTGTACCTATAGCTTTCCGTCTCCCCCTTGCCATTTGTGTTTCCATCTAAATATCTATATCTAATCTATATCTATACCTAACATGGAATCTATATATTAGCTATATCTATATGTAATTTATATCTAATCTAATCTATACCTAATCTAATTGGAATATCTCTAGAGTGATTCCTAATAAACTGGTAACTGGTTGTTTCTGGAGAAGAAAACCAGGAGCCCGCAGATCAGAGGTAAAAAGAACATTTACTTTTCACTGTATACCCATTTATTATGTTTGAATTTTAAAACTTTAATAAAGTTATTTGTACTGTAGCCAACCCTAATTTAGCACACATTACATAGCAGGTACTGCTCTGAGCTCTTCACATTTATAAACTCATTTCATCCTCACCATACGTAAGAGGTAGGAGCGATTATGATGACCATTCTACAGATGAGAAAACTGAGGTACAGAGGTTACACCTCTAGCATCTGAACCCAAGCAGAGAGGCTCCAAAATCCAATTCTATATGCATGTGCTGCTTTTAAAGAATGAAGATGCTATTTTTTTCAGTGTGGAGAGCAGTTATCGCAGCCATCTTTGACCACGAGGATGACACCGTCCCTGGGTCGGTGAGTGTCAGGTGCGGTTCCTGGCGATGCTAAGTGAGAGGTTCGGGGGAGATGGGGGCAGTGAGGCCTGTGTACCCAGGGCCTGGGTTCCCAAGCTCCTGGAATCAGAAGTGGGGGGTGTCATTCTCCGACAGCTCTCAATCCTCATTATTCTACTGCTAATTTTAAAATACTGTGCTGTATATAAATTAGATCTTGTGTTAAGCCCTCATTATGTGATTTTGCAATTCTTGCTAGATATAGTCAGCATACCAAGGAGGAGAAATCAGATGATAGCTTCTCCTGCTCTCTAATGGATAGCTGGAAATCGAAACCCCTCTCGCCACCATTTTCCTGACCAAATTAAAGGAGCACATTGTGTTGTCTAAATGGGTTCGAGCTACAGTGAGAATAGCTTTTTCTCTCCTAAGTCACCGTAACCCTGAATCAAGTTTGGCTTGCTGGCCATCTGGCTGCAAACCCCACAGTACTCTACTTATATTCACAGCGGTACTAATTGCCTTGTTAACAGAGCTCCTCTCAAGAGAATGAAATTTAAGCAGAGGAATATCAAAGCACGATTCCAAGAGAATTGCGTCGATCCAGGAACTGATAGCATTTCCAGCAACCCAGTCTCAGAAGGCCCGCCGAGCGAATAAGGAACATTTTAACGGTATCGTCGGGAGGATGCAACTTGTCAAGGCAGATTTGCAAACAGGAAAGGGGGCAGAGACCGCTCTTGTCTAGACATCTGATTAGTGGGAAATTGCAGGATTATGAGAGCTGTGGATTTTTCTGGCTGCCATCTCTGAGGAGGTCAGGCTTTCTGTGCTAGATGAGAGAAACATTTGTGTCCGGTAGAAAATGCTGACTGGTCCTCATCCTCCCCTGGGCTCCGGCAGCAATTCCAGACCAAGAAAATACATTAATGGATTGAAACCTGCTGCTGCTACTTGGCACCGTGGGCAGTTGCCCGGGAGGGTCTGGGGCTCGGAAATGGAGGGGGTTGGGGCTGGAGGAGACGACTCTGGGACCGTCACCCGCTCCTGCCCTTGATCTCCTGTCCTGGTTGCTTTCTGACCACGCTGCTAGCCGACCCCCTGGACTTGAGACCTCTGTCTGCTTAAATAACAGTCCACCCTTTGTCCCCTCGCCCCGCCCAGGACACTATGGAAAGCTCCACACTTCTGGGGCCGGAGTTATGGTCTGTGGGGTGGGCAGACAAATCGTGGTGCGTGGGTGGCCACGAAGCCCGGTGACCTTGGAGTCGGTGTGGAATGATTCCGGGGACTCAGGCAATGGGTGCGACTCCGGAGGCAACAAGTGGGTTCCAAAAGGGTTCAGAATCAGGAAACTTGAGGTTGGAGGGGTAGGTTCCTTATCTCGAAAGTGAAGAAATTAGTACAGTTATCGCTGTCCCTGTCCCACCTGAGTAGTTTCTGTTCAGCGTCATCAGCCTGCAGCCCGGGCCGCATTCTTTCGCCGTGAGTAAGACAGGCGCGTCTGTGAGAAAGTCACAAGTCAGCGCCACCAGGGGAACAGGCACTACAGCAAACGCAGTAGTCAGGATTAAAACACACAAAGCGTAATTATATCAGTCCGAGTCCAGCTAGGAAACAGAAGCCACCCTGTACTTAAAACAGGGCGTTTATGCAGGGGCTTTGTTCCACGGGGGATGGAAGAGCAGAGGCCTTGGATGGGAGGGTGAGACCACCCAAAACTGGCAACAGTGGGAGGCTGCTGCTACCCCAAGGCTGGAGAGACAACAAGGAGATGGGGTGACCACAGCCGAGGCGGGAGGGCCCAGGGAAACCAGAGCCAGGGTAGCAGGGCCTGGTGGCAGCCGGTCCCCGGAGGAGCCAGGGGGTGAAAGACACCAGCAAGGCTGGCAGGAAAAGGGCTTTTCTCCCTCTGCCCCGCCCCCCAGCTCCCGTCAGCGCCTCCCATTGGCTGAACCGAGCAGGACCAGGGCAGGTGTGGGAGCCCGGGAACAGCCTGCGGGGGTCAGCACCCTCCCCACCCCCGCCTTCCTGGGGCAGCCCAGGGCAGGGGCAACTTGGGCAAGTGGGGCGGAGTAATCGGGTCAGATATTTTGTAGAACACTCTCCTGGCACCCAGTGCTTTTCCCTCGGCAGCAACCAGAATCAAACCACGGAATGAGGTATTTGCGGAATAATTGGTTTAACGTCTCTTTCACCTTCCCCCAGCTTTCCCCCGAGCCCTGCAAACTCCAGGCTCCACGAGGCCACGGATGGAGCCTGCTTCACTCACTGCCGTATCCTCAGCACCGACCACTGGGTACTAGCAGGTGCTCCCTAGCAGAGTCTCCTGAAATGTTTGCTAAAAACAATGGAATGAACGAATCAATGTGCACTGCCCATTTTGCAAGCAATTGATTCTTGGAGTAGGGCGCGCAGGATTTTAGATACGGGGCCATAGCACTGACACTCGCCACTAGCTCCGCAAGGACTAGGCGAGTACCCAGCCCCTGGGGCTGTACTCCTGAGAGCTCCAATGCATGCAGCTTCATCAGGATTTTAGAATTTAAACAGATTTAACTCCATTACCAGAACAGGATGTTGCCACTTGATAAATGTGACATTATTTTGTAAACCATAAAATGATGTGTTAATGTTAGAGATTATAGTGACAACTTTTATGTTTTGCATGGGTATACCCACCTTCTGCATCTACTTAGAGTGGCAGGGAAGAATTTTAGGGTTCTTCCTTTTAAGACCTGTTAACAGGCCAGGTGCGGTGGCTCACGCCTATAATCTTAGCACTCTGTGAGGCCAGGAAGGTGGATTGTTTGAGCTCAGGAGTTCGAGACCAGCCTGAGCAGGAGCGAGACCCCCGTCTCTACTAAAAATAGAAAGAAATTAATCAGACAACTAAAAATACATATAGAAAAAATTAGCCGGGCATGGTGGCGCATGCCTGTAGTCCCAGCTACTCGGGAGGCTGAGGCAGGAGGATCGCTTGAGCCCAGGAGTTTGAGGTTGCTGTGAGCTAGCCTAACGCCACGGCACTCTAGCCCGGGTAACAGAGTGAGACTCTGTCTCGGAAAAAAAAAAAAGAAAAAAAACCTGTTAACATCTGAGCACAGATAGAATTTGCAGGTGACAACTTAAGCTATTTGGCCACTGAAAGAAATAATGAAGGATGAGAAATTGTGTAAAGATCTAGAGTCAAAGAGAGAAAAGGAAAGTCAGCACGGAGCGACTCACACATTCTCAGGAAACAAGGAACAAAGTGGGACAAGGCGGTGTGGGAGTGGAATGGTGAGAACTGGAGACCAGGGTTATGGTCGGTGCTGGCAGCTGTGAGACCAGAAGTCAATGAGAAGTGAGCTAAGCAGATGCCTTAGAGCAAAAGCACCTCTGAAACATGACTGGGTGGATTTTATTAAACCAAAAGGTGACTACCAAGTCAATGACTATTACAATCACCACAACAATAACTAACGTCTGTTTGTTGCTTACAATATGCCAAGTGTCCCACTAAGCACTCATTCTCTGGGCATTTCCCATTTTACTTGTTGGAAACTAGTAGATATCTGGTGTGTGTGCATAGGTCTGTGTGTTGTTGTTTTGTTTTGTTTTGGCTTTGCGGCCTCTATTCCCCCTTCCGATCCATGCTCTGGGTTTCTTCTTCTTCTTCTTCTTCTTTTTTTTTTTGTTTGCTTGTTTTTTTAAGGAATGCGATAACTGGTTTCTAAGCTGGCCTCCCATAACCCTCATTTTCTAGTATTCACACTCTTGCTAGGCCCCACCCACACTGAATAGGGCTGAGCTGTGTAACCAAAAAGACTCTGCAGAAACAGTGGTCTGCATCATAAAACACAAAGCCGCATCTGCCTTGCTTTCCTCGGGATCACTCGCCCCGGGAACTAGCTGCCATGCTGTGAGAACTCAAGAAACCCCATGGAGAGGTCCGAGCGGTGAGGAACAGAGGCCTCCTGCCAACAGCCAGCACCAACTTGCCAGCCGTGGGAGTGAGAAAGCTTTGAAATGACCTTCCGGCCCCAGTCCAGCCTTCAGATGACTGCAGCCCCTGCTGACAGTTTGACTGCAACCTCATGAGAGACCCAAATCCAGAATCATCTGGCCAAGCTGCACCTAAATTCCTGAGCCACAGAAACTGCATGAGATAATAAATGTTTGTTATTTTCTTTAGCTGCTAAGTTTTGGGGTAATTTGTTATGCAGCAATAAATAACAAATATGAGGAGTTATTTTCTTCATTTGAGCCAAAGGGGAGGCATGTGACCCGAGCTAGAACAATCCAACACTTTTGTGTTGGACGTAAGCAGAGGGAAGATGGTGGGGCTTATTCAGCTTGATGGGACTCTTCCTGCTAAGACTTTTCCTATTGCTCTTTTCCTGGCTCTCTGGAGTACCTTGGTACCTGCCTGTTTTGGGGCCTGGATCTCCTGGCTGCCCATTAATTCTGCAAGCACCCGATATCCTTCAATAAATTTCCTTTTCAATTAAACCCAAACTCTGGAGTGAGAAAACTAGGTTCAAATCCAAGTTCCAGCACTGATTAGTTTTTTGGTCTTGGGAAAATTGCTTAGGCTCTCTGCACCTCTGTTTTTCTGTTTTTTGGGTTTATTTTTGAAAGAGAGTGTGGTGGGCTAGAGTGCAGTGGCATGATTATAGGTCATTGCAACCTCAAATTCTTGGGCTTAAGTGATCCTCCTTGCCTCAGCCTCCCAAGTGGCTGGGACTACAGGTGCACACCACAACAACTGGCTAATTTTTCTATTTTTTGTAGCAATGGGGGTCTCACTACTTTGCTCATGCTGGTCTCGAACTCCTGGCCTCCACTGATCCTCCCGCCTGTGCCTCCCAAAGTACTAGGATTACCGGTGTGAGCCACCATACCCGGCCTCTGTATCACTATTTCCTTCTCTGTAAAAATGTGTACAATAATAGGACACACTCATGCCTACCTTACAGGGTTATTGGAAGGATTCATAAGTTAATATCAATCAAGCACTCGGAACGGGGCCTGACACATGAAAAGCAGTGTTAAGCGTCTGCTATTATTGAAACCAAAGAGCATTTACTGACCAGAAACTGAGCCCAGGGAGGGAACTAGGTCACTGACTCGTCAAGAGTGCAGAACCTCTGAGATTCGAGCCCCCCCTGGAGTGTCTGACTCCGCATCTCCAGACCTTTAATCACTCCTGGGTGATAGCCATCCAGCCTTGCGAGCAAAGCGCTGAGACGCCCTCTTGAAATCATGCCAAGATTAACTTTCAGCGTGAGTCAGCCGATGGCTTTGGCAGGGGTACAACCCAGAAAAAAGAGCTTTCCCCTTGCCTGTGGCCATTCCCGTCTCTATCACACATTCCGATCTCTCACTCCAAGGAGGAAGAATAGCCCCACCTGGGTGCCTCCTGCTTCTTACTTTTCCTCATCTACCTGGTTTGCAAATCACACCTAGATGCAGGTGAATCGATTTCTCTCTCTTACCTTATGGTTTTACCGAGACCGTATGGGCAGACCGTGGGAGGGGAGCTGACAGATGCCTTTGGGCTAATGAGCAAGTGCCAAGGGCTACTGGGAAATCACCCATGATAGGGCAGAGTAGACCACCGGGATCAGAAGCCACCTTAACAGGCTGGAGAAAATGGACAAAGTCTGTGGGCAATAGAATCAGGAGTCCGGGACCCCAGTCTGAGCAACAAGATCAGGATTTGCGCAAGTTCTGGGACTTACAGGGATTTAAGGATTCATTTGTTCTTTTAACACATATTTACTGAGCACCTACTATGTACTAGGCACTGTTCTACATACTAAGGATTCAACAGTGAGCAAAGCACAGTGACTGCCCTCGTGGAGTGACATTTTAGTGAGGGAGATGGACAACATTAAATATACAGTTTGCTGGACGATCACTAAGAAGAAAAAAATAACAAAGAAAAGTCGTGGGTCGAGTACCGTAGAAGCAGAGCCTGAGTCAGGGATTCTGCGCAGGTGGTTTCGTTTTTTTCTATTTTGTCTTGTTTTTGAGGGAGAGCTTGCAGAGGAAAAGGAGTGAAGGAAGCCAGCAGCGAATGGAAAAATCAAGCAAGATGTGGTCTTAGAGCTGATCCGCAGAGGACTCTGGAATATTCACATAACACCGCAGAATCATCCCCTCCCTGAGGCGAGGGAGCAGCCTTCTGTGTCCCCATATCTCTCAGTCATGAGCTGTGGGCTTCCCTGGGGTGGGTGGAGAAGGGAATAGACTTCCCGACCGAGGCAGTGCCTGTCGTCCAAGGCGATTCTCCAGAAAAGCAGGACATCTGGGAGCCGTTGGCAGCTGGCAGTCACCGCGGTTCGGGTGAACGCACCTGCCAGGAGAGATTTGGATGAAGCAACAACCAACCGTGTCTGGCTCAGGGGGAAGGGATGCGAAATGCCAGTCGGAGGTAAAAACACGTGTTGAGAACCTACCATATGTCAAGCACCCCCCACTCCCTGTACCCTACGCCAGCTCCCCCGCCACGCTGCTGGCCACGTGGGAGCCACGCAGGAGCAAGTCCGTCCCGGGGCCCCGGCCAAGCCCGACTCCCCGAACTCTTGCAATCAGCTGAGCTACACAACAAAATTCAGATCAGAGTGAGGATTAGCAGAGGTATTTTGTGAATGGTGCTTTGAACTTTCCAGATGAAAGCCCCCTCCCCCGCTTGCACAAAGACAGCCCGGGGTATTAAACGTGACGTAAACACATTGCCACCCCCTGGCCTCGCTGCCACCCGCCCCAGCCGGCTGGGCGATCGGTTGGCGTCCCAAATTGCCTGCCCCCGTGGCATTCCGCTTAGATCTCCCAGAGGGGCGAATGGATTCCGTCCCCACCCCGCTGCTCCTGGAATCGCAGGCATTCGGGGAGGCCGGCCCCCTCCCTGCGGTTTCCAGGGCTCCCACGTGCAGCTGGTCCTGCAGGGGACCCGGGGACACGCCTGTCCCTCCGCTGCCATCTCACTGCGCAGAGCCAGAGAAGAGAGGCAGGGTGGGGAGGGAGGGCAGCCCCCAGCACGGCTCATGGTTATTGTTCCCAGATGGGGACTGTCAGACCCTGTCAGCCTCAGACACACACTGAGAGCGCTACATCCGCATTCCTGGAATGTGCGGCGGCCCCAGCTTCACCTTCCTGGCCCTCAATTCAATAACATGTCAAGTCCCTTCAGTGTCACCGCAGCTAAAACCCTCTCACCCACTTACTGCCTTTGAACGCACGCGCCGTGGCTGTCTAAATATCGAGGCCTGGCAAGGGGAGGCATATTTAGTCTGGACTGATTGCACCAGTTGTCCAGGCCAACTGGGTCTCACCTCCTGGTGCCAGTTGCACGATGAGCTCTGGAAGCCGATAGCTGTTGACTGTGCTCGTTGGGCCTTAGCACTGCTGTCCTCAGGGCTGGCAGCCTCTGGCACCTGGGGGAAGGAGCACGCAATTTGGCTGGCTGCTCTTAAGTTTATGGTCTGGTTGCTGCCATCACCAAAGGCCTTGACAGGGACCGCTGGAGGGATCCTAGTGTCCTTCATTCTCCGCTTGGCAGAGCCGGGTCTGCGGTGGCACAGGCTTGTCACACGGCCCCCTCCCCACCGTCCCTGGCATTGCCTCTCAGGGCTGCAACGCTGCTCCCACCCTGGCAGACCCTCTCTGCCATGAGTCTATTCTCTTTGACTAATCTGAAAGAAATTAGGCTCTCGTCCAGACAGCACTGAATCTGCAGGCCATGAGGGTACTCTGGGGACAGATGAGGGGACCTGGGGCCCAGGGATGATAAGCGATCTGCTCAGCATCACATAGTAGTTGGTGATGCAGTTAGAGCTGTAATTCCAGAGCTTTAATTTTCCTACTGCTATGGGTCACATTGTGTCCCCCAGAAAGATATGTTGAAGGGCCAGCCCCTGGTACTTGGGAATGTGACCTTATTTGGACATAGGGTCTTGGCAGATGTAATCGAGTGGAGATGAGGTCGTTGTGCTGGGCCCTAACCCAATATGGCTGGTGTCCCTATAACAGGAGGGAAATTGGGCGCAGACATACACACAGAGGGAAAATAGCCCATGTGCCGACAGAGGCAGAGATTCGAGTTATGCAGCCACGAGCCGAGGGGCGGCTGCATGAAGCCACCATGCGCTGGAAGAGGCGAGGAAGGATCCTCCCCTAGTCCCACTGGAGGGCGCATGGCCCTACCGAACACCTTGCTTTTAGACTTCTCACCTCCAGAACCGTGAGAGAACAAATCTCTGTTATTTTATGCCACCCAGTTTGTGGTGTTTTCTCCTAGCAGTCCCAGAATACTAACACATCCCCCGATAGCATTTCCGATACAAGAACTGGGCGAAATTCTAGATGAACATGCAATTCCTTGGAAGCAATGAGAGATGGCTCGTTACAGGGTTGGGACTCGAAGAGTAGCTACCAGGTGGCATTTCGTGTGCTAGTCATCTTTCAGAAGGACGTGATGTTTTGTGCCTCCTGTTATCCTGAGAAAAGCCCTCCGTGACAGTCCAATGATACGGGCTCCTTCTCAGCTCCTAAACTTTAATTTGCAGATTGATGGAAAATCACAGTGACTTTTCCCCTAAGTCCTTCTGATGATTTGCATGTAAGTGGCCTTCCCACCTGAGGGATTTCAAGGCACTTATGAAGCTCCCCGTCCCCACAGTGGCCTCTGGGGTTAGGAATTCCTAGTTTATATCTGCCCTGTGACTTCGCCCAGTCCCAATGACTCCATTGAACTGAGTCATTTAGTTTCGTGGACTCAGGAAAGACGACAGGAGCTGGCGTGGAAAACACTGTGGCTCAGGCTTCGGGCTGACTGGGCGGTGGGTTTGGGCAAATGGACGCTTTGCAATTGGCCTCAGTGTTCATCCTAATTCTCAAGACACGGAGATTATGAGCTGGCAATTTTGGGAGAATCCATTAGCCAACTCGTTGAGTGTGTGATGTTTCTTACAAGGCAATCAGTTGGGTTTTGCATCCAGGGATGGCTGTGTTCGTGCCCCAACGCCCAGCAATGCCAGTCCAAGAGAACTGGCCTGTGGCCTTCTGCCAGCCTCACACTTCAGCTGAAGCTGGCTCCCCAAACCCCAAATCTCCCGGTTGCATAACTTTGGGAATAACCATCCTAATAAATATGTTCCATTTTCCTGCCTTGCTGGAGCCTTCAGCTCCCTGAAGCTTCTTGTTTGCTATGGAAGAGCTAAGAATATAAACACGCCAAGAGACAGTTCTCTCTGCCCCTCAAGGCATGAGTCCAACTAAGTGGAAGCATGCATACCTTTGCTGGCTTCCCACACCAACGGGTGGAACCAATTTAAAACCTCATGATCAGGCAATGCATGTGCAGAGACTCCCCTGCGTGTTTTGACGTTCCTACCGAGAAGGACATAATGTCCTTGCCTGCATTTTATCTACCAAAGGGCGATGGGTCTAAACAACCGGCCACTGCTTAAACCAATCATGGTACAGCCATACGAGGCATGCCAATGTAGCCACAGAAAGTCATGCTTTGGAAGCAAATTTCATGACATGGGGAAATGTTTATGGTTGCGATTAAGTGAAAAAAAGCTGCTTACAAAACAGAATGTACAGTATGGAAACAATTATGCAAAAACTGTGTATATATCCATAGAAAATCTGCAAGGCTATACTCTAAAACGTAAACACTAGTGGCATACTCAGGGCCATGAGCGTGCAACGGCCCAGTTTGTACAGGGCACGAGGGCACCTGCTTGAAAGAACAAGCAGTGATTGGCACCTTTATGTACGCTTACCACTTTTTCATGCATTCATTCATCCACGAACACGAGATTGATTCCGTGTCTCGGCTATCGTGAATAACGCCGCAATGAACATGGGGTGCAGAGATCTCTTTGACATACTGATTTCATTTTCTTTCGATATGTACCCCGTTGTGTGGTTTCTGCATCCTATGGTAGCTGTTTTTAATTTTTTAAGGAAAAAAATGTAATTTTGGAGCCTGGGTTTTTGTTTGGTTGTTTTGTCTCATTTCGATTTGGCTCGGCTGTTTTGGCCTTCCGCAAGGTTTGTGGTACAACGAGGTCTTTAAATAATCATCTATTTCCTATTTTTAGTGAAACGGTAAGACAGGTTTGGAGGGTGTTTAGAAAACACAAATGAGCAAAAAGAGGAAAATGTTTTACCGCCTCCAGCCCCACTGCCCAGGGACAATCATGAGGTCCACGTCGGGTCTCTCCTCTTTGACTTTTGCATCTCAGGAACTTCCTCACCTTCTGCTTGTCTCAGTCTCTGTTCAGAGATTTCAGCTGTGTTTACGGTGATTTAAAGATGGCCTGTGCCACCATAAGCGAAGAGGCCAGCGACAGCCTGCCAACCCCCAGATCCACTCTTGCGGAATTCATCTTCTTCTTGTACCAGTCTTGCAAGGATTAAATCTCAGGCCTCCAGGAAGGACAGTGTGGCCCTGGGCCAGCCCCCCACCCTGGAAGACATTGTGAGCCTAGATCTGTCTCAGAATTATGGTGGAGCTTTTAGCAATCAAAGAATGAAAAGAATAAAATCTATTAATTATTCATTTACTTATTCATTTGACAACTATTTACCAACGGCCTGCTCTGTGCCAGTGTTCGCATTATCTGTTGCTGCAAAACAAACCACCTCAAAACAAAATGGCTTTAAACAAAACGTTATTGTCACCGCTCACAAATCTGTGCTTTGGCTGTGGTCAGCTGGGAGGTGCCCGTTTGGAGGTTCTCGGCTGCAATCTGGTTGCAATCAGATCTCAGGGGGCTGGAGTCATCCGAAGTCTCGTCCCTGGACATTCAAGATGGCTCCTGCATATGGCTGACACCTCAGTACTCTCTCGACTTTCCCTCTCATGTAGTGTTTCATCCTCCAGCCCTTCCCTGCTTGGCTTGGGCTTCATGCAGCATGGTGACCTCAGGGCACTTGCACTTCTTACGTGACAACTGGCTTCCAAAGGTGGAAACAGAAGCTGCCAGGCCAGTGAAGGGTCACACCTAGAATACGGTAGAGTGTCACTTCTGCCACATTCTACAAGTGAAGCTGTCACAGGGCTTACCAGATTCAAGGAGGTAGAGAAATAGATTCTACCAGCCTCCTTGCTTGCTGAGAGGCACAGCATTTTGCATACACAGACAGTCTTTAATATGTGGGGACTCGCTTTGAGGCTGTACTTGACATACGATGGCGAAAACTTCAGTCGTCCATATCGAAGGTATAGATGGCTGGATACGAAGGGGTGGGGGCCGGAACTCTCCCTGAAGATCAGAAGAAAGAACAGATAAAGGGAGAGGAGAAATAAAAGGAAGGGAAGGATGAATGGAGAGAGAGAGGGAGGAAACTTACCTGGGGTTTCTAAAACCGGCCTCTGTCACAAATTCCTGCCACCATTTATTATAGATCTAAAACTCACCTTCCGTGAAAAAACGTTCAGTATTTACCATGAGGACTAGAAGTCTGATGTAGATTATGCTGTAACTAAAAGACTCTGGGATCTGGAGAAAAGTAGAACGGACTTTAAGTGTTGATGCTGCTAATTCTGAACGGAATGACCTGGAATACGCCTCGTTCCTCAGGAGTAGAAACAGGTATGATAACACGCCAGAGCAGAGAGGTGACAATGCCGGACGCTGGGATTTGGGCAGGGAGCTGGGAAGGACATGAGGGCCTTCCCTTCCCTGGTAAGATTGGAAAACCTGATGGTCTGGCCCAGCTGCTGCCTGCAGGTCATGACCCTGCGCGAGGGGTCCCTGCCGCAGGCCTGCTGGGGGGTGGGCCTGAGATGAGAAGGCAGGGGTCCCGGCAGCCCTGGGAGAGGCAAGAGTGCACAGTAAAAACAGAGATAGTGTAAGCGGCCACTGGCTCCAGCTCTGCCCAGGCATTTGCTGATAATCACTGGCCCGCCGGGCTCCTTGCATGTTAATTACTCTTCTCCGCTTACCCCTGTGTTCTAGCCCTGGGATGCTCTGGAAACAACGTGCTTCTCCATCCATTTGTATCCTGTGCTCCAGGGGTGGAATTCAGGTCCACGGCCACCATCTCTGGTTTTGAGGTTGTTGGCTCGAGAGTGCTTTCTTCGATAGCTGCCCCTGTCTCCTAGGCTTCGCTGACCTATGCTGGCCTCGCTGTCTTGGGCAGGCATTTGGCTCACGTTCAGATTCTCGGAATTGGGCCCCGTTTGCCGCAGGGGCTGTGCAAACAGCTGGATGTGTGTGCACCTTCCCCTCCAGTGCGGCACCTTTCAGCGGCTCTTCCACTCTCTTTGCAGCCTCTCTTTTTTAATGAATTAATCCCCATCCTTTCAAACATTTCACCTTAAAACCCACAAGAATGTTAAGATTCTATCTTGGCTTCAGGAATTATATATTTTAAAAGTCACTTTGAATTGCATGACTGTTATTCTAGAAACATTAACATCTTTTAATCTTTCGAGTTGTCCCACGAGCAAATTCAAATTCAAATGTGTCTTTGTTTAGTAAGTTCCTAATCATTCCGGCATTGTCCTTATTTCCGATGTTAAGAAAACCCACAGTGCTTACTCGTACCCTGTAGGTTTCTGACCACTCTCAGAATGGCTTGTAATCAGAAAAAAAAAAGTAACGTTTTCCAAGTAAAGAAGATAATTCTCCAAGAATGGAGTTAAAAGAGACGATTATATGTAAGTGTTGCTTAGGAATGTGCTTTAATACAGTAATTTCTTAATGCGATGACACAGTGTAAATACATTTTATTTGCAATGTTCTTGAAACAACGTATCAAGGCGCTCTGTACTATGGAATGAGATACTTCTCTCCCAGTTAAGAGAAGCAAGTGCTCCAAAGAGAAGAAGAAGTTAACGCCTATGTAGA
>RJWJ010037714.1:0-15383 GCA_004363605.1 Indri indri
AGAAAGAAATTAATTGGACAGCTAAAAATATATATAGAAAAAATTAGCCGGGCATGGTGGCACATGCCTGTAGTCCCAACTACTCGGGAGGCTGAGACAGTAGGATTGCTTGAGCCCAGGAGTTTGAGGTTGCTGTGAGCTAGGCTGGCCACGGCACTCGCCCCAGGCAAGAGAGTGAGACTCTGTCTCAAAAAAAAAATAAAATAAAAAAAATATTGTACTTTGAAGTCAGGTAACCCACATAGATTCCTCTTTTCTTTAGTCTCCAATTTGCTCATTAGTATAAAGAGGAAATAGGCCAAATGATCTCCATGTACCTCCTGATTTCTGGTTTCTTCAATGAGGGGAGGCATTAGAGTAGCTAATGCCTTTCCTTTTCTCCCTTTCAGCTAGTCCTGGACACACTTAGTTTGACTGTGTAAGAACAATACTAATTATAGTAATTTTTGTGAACCTTTAGCAATTATGACTAATCACCTTGCAACACAATAATGATTATGCATGCATTAAATATGCATCAGATTAATTTGGTTGTGAGGTTTATTTAATTAGAACACTAAACTCTTCACATATTCATTCCCCTAAGTCTGTTGCTCATTGGTGGTCAGCTGCCCACAAATTTAAAACTATTATGGGCACTTTGCATAGGTTTTTTTCCCACAGTATATTTGATGGTCTTAGACAAATCACTTACCTTCTCTGAAATGCTTTCTTTATTTTTAAAATTAATATATCTATGACATAGATGTCTTAAAATGTCAGCCTTATATAGCAATTGCTTTTAAGTTGCCTATTCCATCTTTATTTTTCCGGCTATTTCTTATTTCCATGTCTTAATTAAGGGACAGAATTTTATTTAAAAAGACAAACTCAAAAATTATTAATAAACCATATCTATATTTCCAAAAAGAAAGATGTAGAAATTGATACTCAGGTAAAATTTGATAGAATATTTCTTCATAAATTTTGGTTACATTCTTTGATTATCTGGTTAAAATTTGGCAAAGTAACTTAAGAAGCTATAACTAGACAAATGAATGGGTCTCATTAAGGCACTTTGACTTATAAATGAAAAAGTTTAATTTTCTAAGGGTCCTACCACTTACAAGAATAGGCATGTAAATTGAAGTTTCTAGATTCTAAAATCCCCAACTCATTACTCTATATGTAGTTCTAATGTATATTTCCAAGTCAAAGCAAATATTCTTAAAATAAATTCAGAGGAAGGCATGTGGGAATCAAATGCTGGAGATAATTTTAGATACCGTGTAAAAGACTGTCAGTGTAAAGGACAGAGGGAACATTTCCCAGGAGAGGAGGCTTTTCTCTAACAGATATTTAAACACAGTCATGAGTATGATACATGTGGAAAATGGTGAGGTCAGAAACATGGTAATCAAAGAGTCATACTGAAGAAAGTAAGAAATAAAAGTCCTAGGATGCAGTAAGCAACAAACCATGTGGTGGAAATCTTTAAAATTCATGTAGGATTTGTAATCTGAAGATAAGAAATTAGTAATTGTACCTACATTATTTTGTGTGTGATTTTTAGCACATACACAAAAAATAGTCAAAGAGGAGGCTGAATTTCACAATTATAAACAAAATATGATTTCTTGAGAATAACTAAACATGAAAACAATTGAATTTGTATTAAAATTTACAACTACCATGTGCTAGATAGTAACTTTCATCTTGTTCTTTATCAATCTCTGTTTTCCTTTATTGTTAATTGTATGGTATTTTAAATCTTTATTTTTGCCAAAGTAGTCTATACTTCCACTAAAAGATTGGAGGGGGCTTTTTTGAAAAGAACATAATTAGACATAAGTTATCCTAATGAATTCATAAAATTACCCAATTTTCTCTAGCATTCAGTTTAAGAACAACAACAGTAAACTCTTTAGGAACCTTTCAAACAAATTTAATACTATTTGTAGAAAGAAGAATCTGATCAGTCCATGAAAATCTCAGGTTATTAAGAACAATGTATTCAGGATAGCAATCTAGTGAACTAATGGAAAACATTTGAATGTTCCTCCCCCATCAACGAAAACAGTATTTTAATGATGAATTGTTTTATAACCATGGTTAGTTGTTTTAACGTGTCATTGTTTTTCCTTGTTTCTTAAAGCGGCGTATTAAGAACATGATTTCTTTCTTAAGAAGAGATTGATTCCTAACAAATTCTAATTTGAAAAAATTATCTTAAGAAAGTAAATATAAATCTCTACAGATTATTATTTTTATCATTATAACTTATTTTTCAGAAAAAAGCACAGTGCAAGTCAAGTAAAGGCTATGTTGAACACACATTTTTCCACGTTCAGGGAAACAGGGATTCAACCAAAGAGTTTGTAATTTGTTACTGTTTCCAAACATTTACATACTTTTTTGTTTTGTTTTGTTTTGTTTTTCTTGAAGTAGCATTGGTGATATGATCAATATTTTTAGAATTAAATGTCAGAAATGAATGGAGAGAGCTCCAGTGAAGAGATATCACCATAGTCCTCAGGGAGAACCCTGTCACCACCGTCAGTAGCAACCAAGTGTTTAATAAATTGCAGAGAATGACCGTTCTTTCCTTTTGTGGTATGCAGGTATCTGCCAATGGCTATATGTGTGAAGAAAGGATATTTATACCTTCCTACCTCTTCAACTAAAAGGAGCCGCGTTACTGACACAAATTTTTCTTTTATGTTTATAGCTTCTAGTTAAACCCTGTATCAGATTGCTTTCTTCTGATAGATATTTTCTAGAGTCATCTATAATTGTTTTATTAGGACATAGAATGGGCTTCATCCAATAAAAAAAGCATAACAATTGCTAGTATTATGTTAGGGATTACTATATGTTAAGTACTTTCCTAAATGCTTGATGTATAAAAATTCAATCTAATCCTCACTATAGACCTGAGGTGGATGCCATGATTTTCTTCATTTTTACAAAGGGAAAAGTGACACACAGAAAAGAAAGTTTCCTAGGTCATAGAATTAGTAAATGGTTAAATCAGGACTATAATATAGGATGGTGGACTCCAGAGCTCACTCTCACAAAGATCACAAAATTTCCAGCATTTAGTTGCATTTAACATGTGTCAGGCATTATGCTGAGTACTTTCTTTATGTTATTTTTGTTAATCTTACATCAAAGAAGTAGGGTAGGTCATATTATTCTCCTCATTTTATAGACATAAAAGCTGAAATTCGTAGAGGTTCAATCACTGGCCTTGGGTCATATGCATAACACTTGAAAAAGCTGATATTAGAATTAAGATTATCTTTCTCCAAAATTTAAGTTCTTAATAACTACATCATCATTCTATAAAATGTATTCTTTATGTAATCATTAAAAAATGCGAACACTTAGAAACACATCTTTACCATTTCAGTATGAAATTTTCAAACTCATTTGAAAAACATGATTATTTTCCCTGAATCTAAATGAACTCCAGAGGAACTTCTATGGTGCCTTCCAGGGATAATATTTCTCAAACATTACATAGTATGCCAAGTCAAGAGTTATTAAAAATGAAGTAGATTAATAAATAAGATTTGCTTTTTAAAGAATAGTTACTACCTAGGGAGAGTTATAAATTTGAAAGGAAGAATTATAAAATATCTTACTTTATTTAGCATGAATATTAAATAGTAGGGAAACATATATGTTTAATTTTTATAGGTAGATGTAATTGCCAGATCTTTTAAAATAATTATTAGCTGAACTCAATAGTCTGACCTATTTTACTCCCAGCAAAATCTTAGAGTAAGATTCTATTATTGATCATCAATAATGTTGTTTAAAATGGTTTTCTGATTTGGTTTCTTGGATAATTTGTGACCTTTTGATCTTATGTTTAACAAAATGCATGGAGCAACTTTAGTAAATTCTTTATATCTTAATGCTGAAAGGAACTTTAGAAATGATGTAGTCCAATTTTTGCTATAATAAATGATACTACTATGAAGAAATATAGCACAGTAATCAGAACACAGACTTTGGAATTAAACAAATATAGATTTGAAGCCATACTTTCTCTCTTTGGATTGTGACTTTTAACAAATCGCTTAAATTCTCTGACCTTGGTTTCTTGATTTTTAAAATAAAAATTATATTATTTAAATAATTGGAATCAGTATTAGTCCATGGCACATATCAATCTTTTAATGAAGAGTATTTAAATGGACTTTAAAAATATTCTAGCCAAAATGATGAAGTAAGGAGATCAGTGGACCCTCTCTTTAGCACAACAATAATTTTATTGGCAAAAATGATTTTTAAAAGCCCAGTCATTCAAAGTCTGGGAATTTTCCTAAAAACTTACTGCAAAAAAAAAAGCACTCATTCGAGAAAATCTAAATCTTGGTAAGAATAGTAGGAATCTGTCATCTGAACCACAGTTCACTCCATTACTCACACCCCAACCCAACTCCATATAATGGAAGCTCTATCCCCCCAGGAGCAATCATAGCATGGTGAAGACAGACTTAAAAACAACCTTCAAGTCACATGCATACCAGCCAACACAGGCCTTAAACCTCACTTGCACATGAAGCTTAAACACAACCTCTGACCAAAACTGACTAAACAATAAGCCACTATGACCCAGAAGTAGTTCCTAGAAAGTACTCTCAAAAAATAATGTCATCATCATCCATGGCAGTATGGAAGACTGTGTCCATACCCAAGGCTGTACTCTGGAGTGATCCCAGAGAGAACCTCCAAGCTATTAATTCCTGGCTGACCATGGGCAAGGATAAGTAAACAGAAACATCCTATTGTAAAGGCTGAAAACCTAAATGACCAAGGAGGCCTAAGCACAATCTTTGGCCACTGAGTGGCTTATGTTGACCTAGGGGTGATTCCTGGATAGTCCAAATAAAAAATAAACACAAAGGGGGACCATCTGAGCAAGGAAATCAGAAGCTTTACACTATGGGGAAAAGAGACTTTGAAGAATTAATTCAGACAAGTCACTAACACATTAAATAAGTGATCAAGCAAACAACAACAAGAACTCGGTAGTGAGGATCAGTATCCAGAATTGCTACAGTATATTATTCAAGATTGTTTTGAGAAAAAAATTATGAATGATGCAAGGAAATAGGAGAGTGTGATCCCAAAACAGCAAACAAGGCAGGCAGTTGAATGACATTTGAAGGGGTCTAGATAGTGAACTTAGTAGGCAAAGACTTCAAATGTCTATTATTAATGTGTAGAAAGAACTACAATGAATTATGCTTAAAGAATTAAGGAAATTATGCTAACAATATCTAATTGAATAGAGAATATTAATAAAGAGAAAGTATAAAAAGAACCAAAAGGAAATTCAGGAGTTGGAAAGTAAAATAGATGAAAAAAAAATTATATACATATATATATATGTATGTAAAAATATATAGGGACTCAGGAGTAGATTTGAGCTGGCAGAAGAAAGAATCAGTGAACTTGAAGAGATAGATCACTAATGTTATGCAGCCTGAAGAACAGAAAGAAAAAAAAAATGAAGAAAAATGAACAAAGCAATAGAGAAATGGAAAACACCATTAAGCACACCAAAATACTTATAATGGAAGTACCATAAGGAACAAAGAAAGAAAGGGACAGAAAAAATTTAAATAAATAGTGTCTAGAAACTTCCCAAATGTGATGAAAACCATTAATCTACATGTCTAAGAAGCTTAGTGAACTATAAGAAGGATCAAAACAAAGAAATCCACACCCAGACACATCATGGTCAAAATGCTGAAAGATAAAATAAATAGAAAAATACTGAAAGCAGCAAGAGAAAGAACTACTGATCACATATTCCAATAAGATTAACAGCTGCATTCTCATCAGAAGTAATGGAGACCCAAAGATGGTGGGATGACATATTAAAGTGATAAAAATAAAAACTATCAAACCAAGAATCTCATACCCAGGAAAACTAACTTTTTAAAATGAAGGTGAATGAAAATATTCCTAGATAAACAAAAACACTGATATAATCCATTGCTAGAAGACTCGCCTTACAAAAAGCACAAAAGTCCTTCAGCCTGAAAGCAAGTGACACCAGATAGTAATCTAAACCTACATGAAAAAAGAAAGATGCCATATAGGTAATTATGTGGGAAATTATGAAAAATGTATGATTACATGTTTCTTCTCCTGAAGAAAGAAATTGCATAAAACATGTCATGTAATAGTATCCTTGGGCCTATAACAAACAGAAATGTGATGTGTTTGTCAGTAACAACCCAGAGGAGGCAGATGGAGTTAAAGCTGTATTGGAGTAAGGAAATTTCTGATGGTATCACAATCCACAGGTATAAACTAAGAGGACCACAAAGGGTAAATATAAAAGTTAATGTAACTAACATATGAATATATAATAGCCCTTCTTCTCTCAGGTTCTGTAAAAGGCATACTACAATACATAGTAAAAAATTATATAATACATGTTGGGTTTTTAACAGGAATGGATCGAATGTGTATAACAATAATACCAAACAGAAGTAGAGAGGGAATGGAGTCTCCACATTTTAGGAAACTCAATAGTTATGAAAAGTTAAGATGTATATTTTAAGTCCAAGAATAAACATTGAGAAAATAACTCCAAAAAATGTCATCTAGGGAGACTGACATAAGCAAGGTGTTAGAATAGGACTTCCCAGCACTCATTCCTGCACAAACATCAATTTGAGCAAAGATACACATGTAAAAATACCTTCATAAGAGCTAAGAAAACCAGGTGAAAGATTACAGCACCTGTGCATAGCACAGATCTAAGAAAAAACACATTGAAGAGAGTAGGAAGGACAGTTTTACATTATTCATGTCACTCCTCTCCTAAATTCAGGCAGGACAGTGTGATGAGAGATACACTCCTTGTTGGGGAAGGACTGAGAAGTGAGCATTGAATTTTGCTTTAGAGCCCAAGACCAGGCACACCACAGTAAAACCTATTGCTGGGCAGGCCCCCACAGCCCCAGACTCCAGGTGGTACCATGGACTAAGGCTTTAGGCTCACTCCAACACAGGCGGGATCCCACAGCCCCAGGCTCCAGGCATACCCAGTAGATTTGGTCTCTAGGCCTGCCCCACCACCAGACTGACCACGGTGGGCCTAAGCTCCAAACCATTCTTACCACCAGGCTAACCCACAGCCCCAGGCTTCAGGCTCACCTCATGTTATAGACCATTCAAGCACCAGACCAGCCCCTGAAGTCTTAATCATCAGGCCAGCACCTGCAAACCCAGACTCCAGGCCTGCCCTTTTGGATATAGCCCTCAGGCCTTCCCAGAATGAGACTAGCCCTTGAGACTCCAAGCTCCAAGCAAGTACCCACAGACTGAGCCTCCAAATCGACTCCAGAACCAAGTGGGATCCCTGAGATCCAGGCTCCAAGCTTTCCCAGTAAAGTAGGTTTCTAGTCCAGTCCACATGAATCCAACACCAGTGACCCTATTCTCTGGAGCAGTGCCCCCACAGACTCAGGCTCCAGGCCCTCCCCAGGGTAGGGAAGGCCCCAGTGGCCCCTGGGTACTGGACCACTTCCAGAATGAGGCTGGCCCCCAAGAACCCAGATGTAAGGCCTACACAGCATCAGGCCAGCAACTAAAGCACTTTTCAACAGGGTAGGGCCAGTGGAATCAGCCTCTAGGCTCACCCCCGTGGATAGAGATTTCCAGCCCACTCAGTGTGAGGCCAAACCCTGTGGCCTCAGGGCCAGCTCCAGACTTTAGACCAACCCAGAACCAGGCTGTGCCACACAGCCCCAGTCTTAGGGCCTACCCCAACACTGGGTTACCACCCCTGACTTCAAGTACAAGGCTGGCACCTGTGTACACAGGATTTAGACCTGCCTACTGCCAAGCTGGTTCCTGTCACAAGAGCAAACAGACAAACTGCAGAATGGGAGAAAATATTTGCATGCTACACATTTGATAAAGGCTGATAGCTAGAATCTATATAGAACTCAGGAAAATCAGCAAGAAAAAAAATCAAACAACCCTATCAAAAAGTGAGCAGAGGACACGAACAGAAACTTTTCAAAAGCAGATAGACTAATGGCCAAAAAACATATGAAAAAATGCTCAACATCTCTAATCATCATGGAAATGCAAAGCAAAACCACAGTGAGATATCACTTATCTCCAGTGAGAATGGCCTTTATCAAAAAGTCCCAAAACAATAAATGTTGGTGTGGATGCAGAGAGATAGGAACACTCATACACTGCTGGTGGGACTGCAAACTAGCACAACCTCTGTGGAAAGTAATATGGAGATACCTCAAAGAGATACAAGTAGAACTGCCATTTGACCCAGAATCCCATTACTGGGCATCTACCTAAAGGAACAAAAGACACTCTATAATAGAGACATCTGCACTAGAATGTTTGTAGCAGCAAAATTCACAATGGTAAAGATGTGGAAACAACCCAAATGCCCATCAATACATGAGTGGATTAAGAAAATTATGGTCTATGTATACCAGGGAGTTCTACTCAGCCACAGAAAACAATAGTGATGTAGCACCTTTTGTATTATCCTGGATAGAGCTGGAACCCATTCTACTAAGTGAAGTATCCCAAGAATGGAAAAACAAGCACCATATGTACTCACCATCAAATTGGTATTAACTGACTTAACTGACCAACACTTTAAGTGCACATATAACAGTAACATTCATCCGGTGTCGGGCAGGTGGGAGGAAGGAGGAGGGGATGAGTATATTCACACCTAATGGGTGCAATGCACGCCCTCTGGGAAATGGGCATGCTTGAAGCTCTGACTCGGATGGGGCAAAGGCAATATACATAACCTAAACACTTGTACCCCAATAATGTGCTGTAATTAAAAAGAGAGAGAGAGAGAGAGAAAAAAAGACAAAAAATAACAAGTGTTGGAGAGAATGTGGAAAAAAGGAAACCCTTGCACCCTATTGGTGGGAATGTAAATCAGTACAACCACTGTTGAAAACAAGATGGAGGTTTGCCAATGAATTAAAAATAGAATTACCATATGATCCAGAAATTCCACTACTGGATATATATCCCAAGGAAATAAAATCATTATCTTGAAGAGGTGTCTGCACTTTCATGTTCATTGCAGTATTATTCACAACAGCCAAGATCATGGAATCAACCTAATTGTTCCTCAGTAGATGAATGGATAAAGAAAATGTGATAAATATACATGATGAAATACCATTCAACCTTAAAAATAAAGGAAATTCTGACATTTGTGACAACATGTATGAAGCTGAAGGTCATTGTTGTAAGTGAAATAAGCCATGTGCAGAAAGACAAGTACTATACTGCATGTCATTTATATGTGGAATCTAAAATAATCAAACTCATCAAAGACTGATAAAAGCAGAGAGTAGCAGGGGCTGAGCAGATCGGGTGTCTGGGAGATATTTGCCAAAGGATACAACATTTGATTTAGGATGAATAAGATCAAGAGATCTATTTTATAAAATGGTGACTATAATTCATAAAAATGTATTTTGAAGATTGCTAAATGAGATTTTACATGTTCTCACCATTGTGATGAGTGTCCAAGGTATTATGCATGCTAATGAGCTTGATTGTGCCATTCCACAGGGTATATATATCTCAAAACATCATGTTTTACATGATAAATATATACAATTTTTATTTGTCAATTTTTAAAAAATGTAACAAAATTATTAAAGAATTAAAATGTTTTATGATAAAATATACAATACATAAGAAGAAAAAAGGAAGGACTAGAGTAACAAAAAAGACACAGACATGTAGAAAACAAAAAGCAAAATCGTAGATTTTAATCCAACCATGTCAATAATAACATTAAACATTTTATATATTTATATATATTAAATATAACAATTATTAAACAATTAAAATTCAAAGGAAGACATATGTTTCTCTTAATTGAGTCCTGAAATTCTTTAGGCAAGAAACTGACATAAGTGAAGGAAGGAATAGACAATTGAAAAATAATAATTGGATATTTCAATACCAAAATTTTCATATTCAATGAAAGCACTAGGTAGAAAATCAATAAGATAGAAACCTGAACACTGCAAACTAACTAGACCTAACAGACATCTATAGAACACTCTACTCAACAGGGGCAGAATACAGTTTTTGAAGTGCACATGAAGCATTTTTCAGGTAGGCCATATGCTAGTGCATAAGATATTTTATCTGAGAAATTATAATTTAATAATTTAAAAGGATTAAAATTATGCAACACATGTTTTCTGGTGGCAATGGAATCAAATGAGAAATCAGATACAAAAGGAAACTCACTCTTGTGAAAATTAAACAACACATTTCTAAATAACAAATGAGTGAAAGGATTTAGTCTGGGAAAGAAAGGTTTGTATAACATCTAGAAATCAATATAACATACCATATTAGTAGAATAAAGGTCAAAAACCATATAAGCATTGCAACAGAGACACACACAGACAAAAAAGCAAACAAACAAAAAAAAACACTTGACAAAATGTAATGCCTTTAATGATAAAAAATATTCTACAAATTGGAAATGGAAGGGCATTTTCTGAACTTGATAAAAGGCATATGAAAAACTGACAATGAACATCATACTTAATAGTGATAGACTGAATGTCATCCCACTAAGGTCAGAAACAAGTCTAGTGAGTACCATCTTGGCATTTTATTTAAAATTGTACTGTATGGTCTAGGCAGGACAATTAATTAAGAAGAAGAACTAAAAGACATCCAAACTGGAAAAATAAATAAATAAATAAATAAGTAGAACAATCTCTATTTTCAGAAAACATAATTATATATAGCAAAAATCTTAAGGAATCTATTAAAAAACTATCAGAACTAATAGAATAATTCAGCAAATTTGCAGGATCCAAAGCGATATTAAAAATTCAATTCTATTCTTACACAATAACAATGAATATCCCACATAAGAAATTAAGAAAAACAATTCTATTTATAATAGTATCAAAAAACAGCTAGAGGTCAGGTGTGGTTGCTCACACCTGTAATCCTAGCACTTTGGGAGGCAGAGGTGGGAAGATCACTTGAGATCAGGGGTTCAAGACCAGGGAGTTCTACTCAGCCACAGAAAACAATAGTGATGTAGCACCTTTTGTATTATCCTGACCCCCATCTCTACGAAAAATAGAAACATTAGCCAGGTGTGGTGGCATGGTGGTGTGTACCTGTAGTCTCAGCTACTCAGGAGGCTGAGGAAGGAGGATCAGTTGAGCCCAGGAGTTTGAGGTTGTGGTGAGCTATGATGACGCCACTGCACTCTAGCCCTGGGTGACAGAGAAAGACCCTGTATCAAAAACAAACAAACAAACAAAAAAAGGCTAGAAATAAATTTAACAAAATAACTGTAAGATTTGCAAACTGAAAACTATGAAATGTTATTGGAAGAAATTATGGAGGATCTAAATAAATGGAAGACACACCATATTTGTGTATCAAAAATTTTAACATTAATTAAGATGGCTATACAGACCAAATTGAGCAACAAAATTAACACAATTCCTATCAAAATCCCAGATGCTTTTAGGAAGAAATTGACAATCTGATTTTGTAATTTATATGGAAAATTAAACAGACCTAGAATCACCAAAAAATTCTTGAAAAAGGTCAAACTTGGAGAACTCACACTTCTTGATTTCAAAACTTATTACAAAGCTACAGTAATCAAATACAGTGTGGCACTTTCATAAAGCTAACCATATAGATAACTGGAATGAAATTAAGAGTTCACAAATGCACCTTTATGGTTGATTGATTTTTAAAAAAGGGTTCCAAGACAATTCAAATGAGGTAAATAATAGTCTTTTAACAAATGGTGCCAGGAGAACTAGATCTCCACATGAAAAGGATAAAATTGGATCACTACATTACACCATACACAAAAATTAACTCACTATGAATCACAGACATAAATGTAAGAGCTAAAGCTATAAAATTCTTTGAAATAAATATAGGCATAAAATCTTTATGTTCTTGGGTTAAGAATGTTAAATGCAACACCAAAAGCACAAGCAACAGAAGAAAAAATAGATAAATTGGATTACATCTAAATTAAAACTTTTGGCTGCACATAATACTATTAAGAAAGTGAAAAAAATTACAAAATTGGAGAAAATGTGAATTATATATTTGATAAGGTTTTTATGTGCAGAATTTACAAAATTCTTACAAATTAATAATAACTACATAAAAATCAGTAATAATTTAATAGAAATTTTTCTAAAGAAGATATACTATGGCTAGTAAATACATGAAAAGATGGTCAACATGATTATCCATTAGGAAAATGCAAATAAATAACATAACATGATATAATTCCATCTATGCTGTATTGTTTATAATAAAAAAGACCATAATTGATATTGGCAATGATGTGGAAAAATTGGAAACATCATTCATTGATGCTAGGAATGTAAAGTGGTGAGCCACTTTGGAAGAGTTTGGCAGTTCCACACTATGTTAAAACCAAGTCATGGTATGACCCAGCAAATCATTTCCTCGGTATATACCCAAGAAAAATGAAAACTTCTTCAAATAAAAATATGCTTACAAATATTATAAAACAGTTATTCAAAACAGCCAAAAAGTAGAAACAACCCAAATGTTCATTATTTGCATAGATAAATAAAATGCATATGTACATACAATGAAATATTATTTGGCAATGAAAAGAGATGAAGTAATGATACATGCTGCAACATGGATGGCCCTTGAAAACATTAAACTGAATGAAAGAAATCAGTCACAAAAAATCCACGCATCGTTTGATTCCATTTGTATTGAATTTCCATTTTAGGCAAATTTATAGAGACAGACGGTAGATTTGTGGTTTCTTAGGCCTGAGGTGTCTGTGTAGGGAAGAGGGGACAGAATGAGGATTGACTGCTAATAGGCAACGGATTTCTTTTATGGGTGACAAAAATGTTCTAAAATTGTGTTGCACAGTCCTGTAAATATATATATAAATGGAATGTTCACTTTAATTGGATGAATTGTGTGATATGTGAATTTTTTCTCATTAAAACTGTTTATTCATAACATTTTCTTGCATATATATCTTTGTTTGTGTTCATGATAATAGCCTTAGAATAAATTCCTGGAAGTATAATTGCTGAATCAAATAATAATTTAGGGCTTTTAATGAAAATTGTCAAGTTTTCTTATTTGAAATAATGTTAATTTATACTTTTGCTAGAAATCATTGCATTCTTAATAGTCTAACTGATATTGTGTATCGTCATTGTTTGTACCTTTGATGAGAGAGAAGAGTTTATTGTTATTTGTACTTCTCTAAATTCTATTATCATTGCATTTTAAAAAATATTTTATCGATAATTTCATTGTCTGTATTCGTGTGTGTATATAGATTATCTATGTTCTTTGCCAAGAGTTCTGATAGAGTATACCTTTTTCTTATTGATTTACGAAACTATTTTATTATAAAGATATTATTCTTTTCTTATAACTTATTTTTGCCATACAAATTTTTCGTTTACTTTTTTGGGTTTTAAACCATACATCTGTTATTTTTTTAAAGAAAATGTGTGTACCTACGCTTCTAAAGACAAATCCAACTCCAAAGATATATATTTAACCTAATATTTATCTAGTTTCTTTTTAGTCTATCCTTTTGATCTTAAATTCCTTTGGAATTGATCTATATGTAGATACAATGCAGAGCTCTTACTTAAATTGTTCCAACTCAATTTATTGAATGCCATCCTTTTATTTTTTTATTTGAAGTTCCATTTTTATCTCATATTTAATTCATTAACATATCAGATCTGTATCAGCATTCTATTCTGTCTTTTGACTTTCCATCTTATATTGACAAAATAGTATCTTATTTATTATAGTTTCATAATATTTTAAAACCTTTATAGTAGGGTCCTCATAACTTAAAAATATTCTCTGGAGAAATTTATTTCCTTTATTTCTAGTATATTTCTAGTTGCCGGTTTCCTTAGAATTTACATTTTTTGACATTGCTATACATGTCTACACTTTTATAATATTCAGTCTTCAAATTCATGACTTGATTCGTTACAACACTTTATTTTTATTTTAAATTGCTTTTTGGTTGGTGTTCTTGGGTTTCCATTCAGCAATCATGTCATGAAAAAAATGGGATAAATATTACCTGTCCTTTACAATACACCTTACTTCCTATATTTTCTTTTTTAATTTAATCAGTTTGAATTAATAGGAAAATGTTAATAATGGTGTAAATGGAAATTCTTATCTTTTCAATAATTTAATAGTGAGACCTTTATTGTAGCATTTATTTCACTATACTTTTTGGAAAACTAGTGCCCAGAGTGGTTCAATGATGAAAGGATGCATTCATCAAATAAGAAGCAATAAATATTGGAAGCACTTAATTCTGTGTCCCTTTTGGGATAGACTTCTATATACCATAATTTTTTAAAACCACCATTTCCACATCAATTAAAACATAGATATTTTCGATTACGAGGATATATTAAAATTAATAAAATACAATTTGGGAAATTGTGCCCTTAAGAATGACGAGGACTTTTTATTTCAGTAGTTATTATTTCTCATGTTAATCTACTCAAAATAGCTTTACTTTTTACTGAACTTTGCTGGACAATATTGACAATATCGGCTATTCGTCTTTTCTTTGACCTTGCAATGTGTGATATTAACAGATTTTCTAATTTTAAATCTCCTCTGCATTCCAGGAATAAACCAATTTTTATCACAATTTATTATTTTTATTATATTTACACAATTTAATAATATTTTAGCATATTTTGGTATGTTCATAAGATTGATATGCAGTGAGTTGTTTTTGTTTTAGTGATTTTCTGTTGTCAAACTTGTAGGCAGGATTATTTTTTTTTATTTTTAATTCAGCCTTATTTTTAATCAAATAGTTCTGAATGCTTGAAAACATCATAGGTCCTCATGAACAGCATATTCTATTGAAAACTTTTGTATGCTAAATTGTTAACTTATCTGAATATCTAGGTTCGGTTATGAGTTGTTGATATCTAGGATTATCAGAATTTCTAAAAGCATATCCAATGAGTATGTGTATTAATATGGTTTCTTCGGTTGCTAGCCTTGAGAGAGAAAGAGAGACAAGAGTGGGAGGAAGAGAGACACTATTAATGTGAAGTACAGGAGGCAGGGATAGATCTAGGGCTGCAGGAAGGCCAAAACAATTGAAATAAAACCAGAGGCGTTGATGGCTGGGGTTGCTTTGCAGTTTCACTGAAGTAGTACAAATGGAATTAATTAATGCTTATATTCTTGTCCTCACTTGATACTATAACTGAAATTCTAGGAAGAAAGTATATGTTTGCCTCAGCATGAGTTAATGCCTCTCCTTTGGGAGGAGGAGT